>JAWDGP010003399.1:1022500-1045000 GCA_033675545.1 Elysia crispata | reverse complement strand
CCCATTTAAGAAAACAAATTTGAAAAATAGTAAGATCAAAATACATCATAGGTTAATACCTCCCCCATGGTAAGCTTTAACATTCCTTAATATCTGAAATGTAATCCTGCGCGTGAAAAGACATCTGTCAAAGAAAAAAAAAATGGATTTGATCCTCAACAGCCTTTTTTAGTGGAAGAAAATGCCTCTTTACTCAAATCGAAGAAAATACCATGAATCTACGGCAAAAATAATGAGAAATTTATTTTGTTGTAACGCAAGAGGGGAAACTCTCATTGAGAAAATAAGAAATTGGTCATTGTAAAGATATTTTATCCATTTATTTAAAAAAAATCTTTGTCAATAATTTTATCTTTTCATGTGCTATATAATGCCCTCCTAAACAAGTGTCCATGATGATGAAATATCCGCGGAAAAACGCTTGCTGCAGGATTCTTTGATCAAACCGGATTTGTAAATTTGGTTGAAATCGGAGCTCGATCTGCATGGCAAGACTAGCTGAGACTTAGTGTGGTCATTCATGGATTAGACTTTCTGAGTTGACAGCCACAAGAGTCGCAATGCGCAAACGTAAACAGCTAACTATTTTGTTTAGGTGTGCAAATTTAAATCAGAAAAAAAAGCAAGACGAAATTTTGAAAGAAGGGGAAAAAGCCAATCGTGTTTTAAAATCTTCATTTCAGTCTATTGGACAGCAGCTTTAAGATTAATTTTATTTAAGTGCGAAAGTCCCATTATTGTTCGGTGTATTGTTGTCTTTCGTCTAATCTCATTCCCACCGCGTCCACGTGAAAATCATTCCTGTCATCTCTCTACCCGTGATGCGGTTACCAGCAGAACTACTCTGTGGGAAGAAGAGACCCAGACGGAAGGATAAATTCAAAGCCTGACTGACAACTTGTCAGGCTGCAAACCACGAACCGATCGAGCGAGCTTTAGTTCAGAATCTGAAATAATATTGAACAATGAAGCTACAACACGTGGTAATAGAATGAAAATAGCTTTCCTTAATCGTCCTTTTTTGATAAAAATTCGGTCATCGGAATTATTTCATGAGTTATTTTAAAGCCGTGTTTACCTTTGTTTGTTCTTGTTTTTTTTTTTCCTCGAAACACGCCATGGTCTATTTCAAGTTATTTTATTACGCGGTAATAGAAGTGGTGTTTTGGCTTTGCGCTTTTTAATCTTGCGATGTTTTTTTTTTTTTTTTTTTTTTAAAGCAGGGCTTAACATGTTATTTAAATTCTTAAGGAACATCCTGTATTTAAATATGTCGCTCTTACTCAGTTAAGATAGTCTGCATCATAACAATAATGTAGCCAAATACTCGATTGTTTTACACATACCAACCTTTCCTTTAGCCGTTGAAAATCGCGATCGAAATTTATGTGTGTGGGTGTGTTTTTATGGCAACAGATTCGACCCTCTACGATCTTTTATTATTACATTTTTACTTACAATAGAATATTATTCTTATCATTTAACAGATTTAACACGTATTCTCTTATTCGCTTGCTTGAAGTAAGCAAAACAGTTACTTTTAATGAAAGAACATTTCTTGCCTCGGTGACTTGTCCACATAAGCTTGAATCTAAAGTTTAGCGTGATCGCATTGTTTCTGAAGTTGCTATTCAAACACCTTATTCTTATGTGTACTTTGATCACACATCTGTGATTATATCCAATAACTTGTTTTCTTTGGCATAACGGCGGCCCACTTTTTCCATTGCTTTGGTTTGTTTTGATCAGAGCAAAAAAAAAAAAAAAAATGAAAAGTAGCACCTCTTTTGCCTCAATTTTGGTTTGATCAATAATTATTTACCCGTACATTTAATGTTCCGACGTTCTTTTGTAATGTTTGTCATCTCGTTCTATGTCTCCGAAAAAAACCCCACCTCGAGCAGATGCACATTTGTGGAAACAAGTGGCCAAGCTGCAAGAATTCAGGCTTATACATCTATGAAAAAATAGCCTCGTCCGAGTTACAGTATAAACGTCTAAAAGAATGATGCTGTTTAAACGAAAGACTGTTTCTAAAATTTACCAAAATTTAAGAGCCAAAAAGCGTTAATTCTTACAATTATTCAGGCTATTCCCGGCTTATTATCTTCTTTACAATTTTATTGTCTGATCCGAGGAAGCAAGGCAAGTGAGCCCCTAAAAAAGATTGCCTGCAGTCGATGGATGTGACATGTCCGTTCTGAGATTTATAGACTGCCTATCAAGTGCTCGGTATGTGCCGCAATATGCAGTAAACGGAAACAAAAAATTCAAAGTCGAGTTAGACCTTATCGATGGGGCTTCACCTTTTTTATGACTTATTTTATTGTTTTAAAACTAAATCCACAGCTCAAAACACTTTCTCTAATCCCTCGTTCTATTTCTCACCATGTCGCTGCCTCTGTCTTTCTGTCAGTCTGCTTGCATGTCTCTCTGTCTATCTCTGCCTTCACGCTTTCCTCTCTTTCGAAGACAACATTTTTTTTTGCAGGAATGGATATCTTCATCATCATATTGAGTTGATATAATCTGATATCATAAGATCTTAAATCTCAATGCATGCCCTGTTTAACTCTGTTAACAAAGAAAATACCTTGTTGTCTAGAGAACATGAAAAAACAACAACAACCAAACAATGTGCTGTAAACCGCTGTAAAAAGAAACCGCCTCAACCCAAGCTCAGCTATTATTGATTCTCATAAATTATATAACTTGAGATATCCATGATTCCACAGTTCTGGAGTCTGTCTGCCAGTTGTCTGGTATCCCTCTTACATTAGACATTTGGCAATAGTTTGAATTGCTCGCAATCACTGTTGCTTTGTCTCTGTGTGCTCTCCTCGGTTTTAGTAATATTTTAAATAAGTTTTATAATAAATGAGTCGTCTTTATTGGCAAGTTGTGGAAGAAAGTATGTGGCTTGGATACACATACGTACCAATCGAAACTCAAAATTTACGTTGACGTGGCGTTAAACCTTTAATCTAAGTTTGAAAAAATAGCACTGGTTTTTCAATTATCTATCTTAAGTTTGTGCATGTATGTGTGAAGGGTTCATATATGTTACATAGCATTTACTATCAGAACTGCTTGTATTTTATTCACTCGCATATGTTTCATTTGATATTATTGTCTCATTCTCTCACTCTTTCTTCCTCTTATTTTCTCTCTGCCTCTCTCTTTCGATTCCTCATATCCTATTCAATGCCTCACATATACATACCCATAATTAACTTAGCTTTCTATATCCATTCACTCACCTATCTCTTTATATTTTTTTTAGCTAGCTCTCACCATATTTGTAACACGAAAATTTTGTTCTTTACTAAAATATATAGTGACCCATATAACAATTTCCTTAAAGTGTTTGCCAATCAGGAATTGATAGCTGCCCATTTATTTTAATCTACACGATGATGGATGTAAAGAATAATGTAACTTCGTTTGAAGTTTACCTTATTTGTTAACTATTGTTTTTTACCTTACTAAAGTGAATGCGTATACAGCTTTGTTTTGGTTATTTACTTTTTATAGAAATCATAAATTTGTGGGGTGATCAAATCACAAAACCAACATTTCAAATCTTTGATCATATTTTTGTCTTTGCAAATGAAAAATGCTATTGTTTCTAAGCAAAGCACATAACGCTTCTTCAGGATCAAAAAGGCATGAAAAACAAGAATAGTGATAATTTACTTCACATAACAACTCTCATATAAGTTTCAGAAGTTTCTCTTTTCTATTGTTTGTTACAAGAATGATAGTGTTTTTATCACATTCATGAAAAAATCATTTTATGTAACTTTTCGTGAATCCTGTAACTTCATTCTCATTTTAAAGTTAAATAACTATCCTGTAACTTCATTCTCATTTTAAAGTTAAATAACTATCCTGTAACTTCATTCTCATTTTAAAGTTAAATAACTCAGTGTATTTTTCAGACGTATAAAGAAAAGCGATTACTTCCCTTCCTTTTGATTGGTGTAACTTGTAAGACTCCATAATAAGACGAGGCACTTTTCTTTTACTATTTCTTTTTTGCCACCTACTCTATTCAAATTCCCAGCCGCCCCTCTCCCTCCCATTTTTTTACTTCCACCCCAATATTTTTATTTTCACTACTACTATTTAGACTACTACTATATCAACTACTTATACCACAATATTTCTACTGCTCTTACAACTACTTCCACTTCTACATCCACTTCTAATACTATTACCATTTCCCTCTTTCCTCCTCCTCCTCCTCCTGTTACTACTACTACTACTACTACTACTACTACTACTACTACTACTACTACTACTACTACTACTACTACTACTACTACTACTACAACAACAACAACTACTACTACTACTACTACTTCTACTACTACTACTACTACTACTACTACTACTACTACTACTACTACTACTACTACTACTACTACTACTACTACTGCTGCTGCTGCTGCTGCTGCTGCTGCTGCTGCTACTACTACTACTACTACTACTACTACTACTACTACATTTGGAAATGAAGAATGAAAACTTCGAATCTTTTTTATTGTTGAGCTGGCATCGAAATTAGGTCTCATGATGTTTGATCAGTCTCTTTTAATGTATATAGATATGATATAATATAATATAATATGATATATATATATATATATATATATATATATATATATATATATATATAAATAGATGACCACAGAAAACAAAAAATAACATCCATCCATCACTTTTTATGACGATCTATTATCTAGTATATTGACTTAAAATTATAACTATCGAATTTTTCGTAGAGTACACTATCAGGCTGTTGAAACTTCTATTCATTGATAAGTTATATTCATAATGCGATGAATGTAATTTTTCTCAATTCGAGAAAAATAAAAGTGCAAAGGACAAAGACTTTAATTATTAAATTTTCGCTTTCTTCTGGATAAGGTTCTAAATTTGATATTTATACAAAAAGATAAGACTCTCATGCTACAAAAATTCTGTTTACCTATACATGTCTCTAAATAAGTGGGTCATATACGAAATAAATTTTAAAAAATTGGAGGTATAGTTTTGAACATCATTGCATTTTACTTCTAATACGCGCTAGCTATGATAGTATAGTTTGTCCTTGTGATTTTACATTGATTGAGATAAATCGAGAAAGGAAGGCAAATAAACCAAGAAAGATCAACAAGAGAAATCAACAACAAAGAACCAGCAACATTTAAAAAAATAAAATAAAAAAAACCGAAAAAAAAAAAGAAAAAAAAAAAAGAAAACAAACAAACAACAATTAAAAAAAACCAATACAATGTAAAAATCAATGTTTCAAATAAATTCAAGTCTACTCAGCTAAACTGAGATCCAATACTTTCCTGACTTAAATAATTATGTGTACAAAATTCATAAAAAAAAGCATGATAATAACCTGGCCGTATTTGCCCACACATTTCACACAAACGGAGTGTTAGGTTACCATATTTTTAAAAGAAAACCTCAGACCTATTCGAAACACCTTTCCGCATTCGAAAAAAGCTAAACCAGATATGTTTTAAAGATATCTTAGATGAATCTTGTTTCCTAGGCATACAGTAAGTTTTCAGAGTCAAATTTATTTAGTAAGTCTCAATATTGAACAAGCATCAAAATATATTTATCTTAAATAGTTATAACTCGAAGATTCTTGACTCTGGTCTTATTGCCATAGGTAAGAAAAAAAATTGATGTGCACCAAAATCAGTGCCTCCAACTCTATTTGGAAATTATTAAAGAATCTTCTGTGAAAAATTGTTCTTAGATAAAAATGAAAATTTATTTCAAGGGAAATAACTGCGATTGTATATAAATCATTCTGCAATTGATTTAGCTTCCCTTGTTTTTTTCTTTTTCAACATTCCCTCAGTTTGATAAGTTTGGCAAACTTTGTTTTGAATATTTTAAGTCAATTTATATATACATATACATATATATATATATATATATATATATATATATATATATATATATATATATATATATATGTGCAATATCATATCTATAATAAGCAGGCCAGAATTAGACTTCCAAAAGGCTTAAAACAGCTTAATCTCTATAAGTATGCTACGACTTTACAATGTTATGGCTTAAAAATGTGATCATTGGTTTCGCTCGTTAAGACAAAAGCAATCCGCATTTTCAATATCTACTCAAGTGCTGGCCTGATGTGTGCCCAACAACAGAACTAAAACTTTATCAGCCGAAATGTACTGACGAAAACACACAAATAAGTAAATGATTCTTGCAAAATAACATCAAACTGCATATCAGAACTAAATACTATTGTTTTACTCTACAACATGATATTAACTTTAATTTTATTTTCTCGGCCCTTGGCGTGTTTTGATATCAACTTTTTGGCGGCAAATTTATAAACAAATACCATATCTATGTAAACTTAGAGCTAAGATCTTCCAATTATTGATGTTTGCTGCAATGATTGGAAGCAATAAACAGAGCGATTAGCGCTAACGAACTGTTTGCTCTATAATATTGAAAAAAGGGATGTGAATGGGCATGCATGATGACATTTCAGAATTTTGAACTTTCTTTTTACCTCCCTTCCTGAATCTCTGTTGTTTTAATGATTATTAGATCCGTTACTAAAGTTCATTTGCCTCCCACAATTAGGTAGTTCTGATAATTTTACAAATACTCCTGGGATAACAAAAAAAAAAAAAAAAAAAATATCAAGAAAAATCTGCCTCCACCGCTCCAGGAAATAATAATTAAAAAAATAAAAAAGCAAACAAACCAAATAACTGCTTCTGCTAGAGCAGTGGTGCTTGTGGCGTAATAGAATTTAAGCCCCATACTGTTATTAGGTGAGTTTAGATCCTCATCTTTCCAGTTCAACCACTACTACAACTACTTCACTACAACTGCTAGTACCACTACCACCCCTACCACTTTTATCACTACTGGTACTGCAACAACTGCTAAGAGGATCATGACTGATACCTAAATACCCGGTGCTGCTATTAATGCTGTTTTAACCAATATTACTTCTTTTTGTAAAATGCAAATTGTATATTTTAACACAATGGAACCAAAGTATCAAAGAATGTGTATCTTACTGAAGCAAAATAAATGTATATTCATTTATAAAAATGCCCTCGTCAAAAAAAAAAAAAAAAGATTGAAACGCGGAGCAGCTTTAAATGTCTAGCAAACGATTACTATTTCAAAGTTCCTTTTACTAACCAAGCCTAAATCCAAAGCTTAAACGAATTTTTAAATAGGGAATACGGGCATAGTTGCTCAGAATTTTTTCTTTACAGTTGAGGAGTGTATACCGTTGATTGTAACTTTGTTTCATTCGTTTAAAGGGCTTTATCTTTTGGTAACCTTCTGAATTTGATACAAAAAATTTACAAATAAAAAAAACCTCTTGGAGCTGCAAAAGTTCCTTGATTTAAGTACGATAAAACCTTGACAAGATGTTTAGGTGCAGTGCTTTTGGTTTGTTTGTGTTTGTGTATTGGTACAAACTATCTTTCGTCCAAATAAAGTTTTAAATAAGAAAAAAATCGAAAAGGTGGGTGGCTTAAATAACTAGCAAATGATATCTATTTCAAAGTTAAAGTTGAGACATGTTTTAAAAATAGGCAAAATGGCAAAATTTTGCTCCGTATTTTGCTTTTCCTTTAGTAACCGTAATACCTAGGCGATCTCATTAAATACCGGACACAACGACTGAAACGTAAGTCGCCCGTCACTCCCACTTCCTGTGATTTGAAATGCAATGTTAAGCCCTTGCCTTAATAGATATGGTGCATTCTTGCCTTTATGCATATTATGTATTTAAAGTCATATTCGGTCATAAATCTGTGAAAGAGGGAAATGAAAAGATCAAGTAATGCTTATTTAAGTTATCACCCGATCAGCTATGATATGAACGCTTGGTCGACATTTAAGTCTAAGAATCGAAATGTTTGTGCAGAGACGTTTAATATTATTATAATGTTGGAAAGTAACAAAAACTTTCAAATAACAATTCAAACGATCAAACTTGTCCTCAGCAGGGAAGATAGAGAACCTGAGGTGACAAAAAACCCCATTATCGTTTGCTTCTATTTGAAACAGCTTTTGGCCACCGTAACACTGGATATCACATGGCTCAAAAAAGGAAAGGAAAGAGTAATATGAGAATTAGGGAAAAGCGCAAACGCAATATATGTCCAAAAGGAAGACTATGCGATTAAGGCAATCACAGAATTGACAATGAATCATTATAAGCAAATGAGAAGGGAAGTAAGAAGACATCAGGGATTAGAGGCAAAGAACAAAGAAAAATCTGAAATAGAAAGAAGAAAAAGTAGCTGAGATAAAAATTAAAATGAGTTCGTGGATGGAAAGTAAGGGTACCGAATAAGAAATGCAAAAGAAATAAAAGCAAATGAGTGTGAAGATAATTCCCAGCATAAAACGAGGGTGATGCCGATACCATAAACCTTTCCTATTTCTGAAACCAAAACATAAGTCAAATAAGGAAGACAAGCACAATGCAGATATCTATCAGATACATCAGTTGGTAGAGTATTCAATTGACAAGTGAGAGGCCATGTGTTCAAATTGTAGCTAGGTCATTTATTGATGGAGTTGAATCCCATCGAACCAACCCTATCCCTAGTCTAACGAAACACCACCCTCTCCGCTTTAGATTCCGCGGAAAATCTTGGATCGTTAAACTAACATTATTCAGTTAGAATGTCTAAGCCTACATGTTGTATTGAAGTAAAAACCTATCTTAAGTTCGAGCAGCAGTTGAGAAAAAAAACAACAACAACCGTTCAAACTCAGAAAAAAGCCGTGTATAATTAATACGTCGTTCGTCTTCAAACTCATAAGATCTACATTGAAAACTGCACGTGGCAATGATGAGTGGATTGTATCAAAACTATGCCAACAATTCACCCGGATTGAGCCTCCCACAGAACAGGTAGCGACCATCGATACCTGGTCACGGAGCAGAGGGTTATTGTAATCCCAACTAGAAAGCAAAATTCCTCTACATATGAGCTTCAAAAGAATAAAAACAAGGACACTATCACAAATTAAAAAAAACAACAAAAAACAAAAAAAAAAAAAAACACAAATCAAAACAAAACAAAAGTAAAAAATGTCATCATTAGTGTTGATCAGTAGAGCTGGGTTGATTTCGCAAATATGAAAGTGAATCGTCGAACACTCTAACGATACACAATTCTCAATTAACCCTTGTGGAAAGGTGCACAGTATCAGACGAGTCACTTCGGCGCCTATAATATTATATGATATATTTTCAGCACTTGGGGCGTGATAAACGGATCAAGGTTCTGGTGTTTTCGTTTCATTTTCATTTTCAGGACATTTGATTAGAAGTTTTAAAATGCTTTTATACCACAAGTTTTTCTGTCTTATTCCAGTTATAGACAGCTGAAACACATAAATCAAAATATCAAGAAAACAAACCGGAATACTGACTGATAGACAGACAGAGAAAGAGACATACACTCATGCTTATAACCACCAATGCTTATCAGAGGATAAAATTTTGCAAACTGTCCCGCCATAATGTTATATCCCATGAGAGTTGTGAAATGAATATTTCCAGTAACGGTAAGCCTGTTACTACGACCAAACTATAGATCATTCATATTTTTTACCTTTTTGTGAAATATGATGCCATTTCTTTTATTGAGTTGCGCACGTTATTGGTAATACAACAAAGCTTTTTAACAGTTACGGTACTTGTTAGCGAATGATGATTTTTTAAAAATAAAAGTTCAAAAACAATTCCGTTTTTGAAACATAAATTGAACACATTTTTTTTCTTTTTTCTTTCTTGGTAATTGCTTTATTTTTATAGTGTCTGCGTTGAACTGAGACCTCTGCTTCTTCAAAGGGAATGCAATAAAACCCGTTTCTGTTTTATTGATCTTCCTGTGGTCTGTGTCATGCGCTGAGCTGAATATAATTTTGAAAGCTCTTTTTTTCCCTTTTCAGCCGCAGACCAGTTGAAACTGGCGACTTTTCCTATAGCAGGTATGCTGACAAAGTTTAAGGAGCATGCATAACTTCATCAAGAAAGCTTGCATTTCTGAGTTACCTTCATGCTTTGCTTCTTTGGCAGTTGACCGCCTGATAGGGTTTAGAGGGCTTTAAACTTGATCCAACGGATCGCTCTTGTCTCTTCGGTGCACGATGAATCTACAGGCACATGCTGCTAATCTTGAAAGAGATAAATCCATGTTGAGCCTGTATTAAAATTCATACATGCAGTTTTATGCACATAAAAACTAGCTTTGAACAAAAATTACTATGACGATCAAAAGGAACCGCGATCCAATCATAATTCCCACAAAATCGCCTTTAACTTTAAAATATTCAAATCGCACATGTCTCTGGAATTTGAATTGGCAAGTCTTGTAACAAATAGCATTTTGTTGGTGGATTATTCCAGACTTGACGGTACACCTGAATTATCAGCCAGGTTTGCACATGAACGAAAAACAATTTCCTTTTAACTAATTTATTCATAAACCTTTTAAAGCCCGATATAAACTCAAGATTATAAATTATGATTATAATAAAACAAATAAACAAACAAAGAACATTTAGAAATATTATAACATTATAGCAGTCATTTTGTCACTTCCCTTAACAAATCTAATGTCCTGGTTTAAACTGGTGATGGTTTATGGTCTCTCTCAGAGGTGCCATACTACTCAGCCGATATATCGCCGAGCTGACACTAAGGAAGTCCTGAGTTCGAATCTTGACCTGGACTATTTGATGTGGTCAGATCTCCTTCGGCTTGACAGGGCTATGACAACATTCCTGACATATGCAGTTGTCATTTTGAGATGCAGGCGAGGATCATTAAATCACAACTCCTTCTTCCTATTTTCTGGTAATATCCCTTTCTTACGCTAATCCTTACTCCAATAAAACATTCAAAAGTTTTTCGTACATTTTCTTTCTTGAGAAATAATAGTGCTGCGTTATTTAAGTATTTTAAGTGTTTTTATATATTTATATTTCTATCTACCTATCTCTGTCTATATATATATATTTAAACAAGACCATTCACCATTCATGAACTTGAGATTTGTGCAAATTTCAAAGAGACAGATTGTATCATAATCATCTGAAACCATCAGGCTATGTTCATTATCATTATCAACATTGTCAGGTCTGCCACAGAAATCGTTGGTCATGGATATTCATTTACCCCTTTTCCCAGAAAGCTAATAATATGGCTGGTGCTGTAGTGATGGTGTTATGGCTTTCTGTATACCATTGTCTTGATATTCATTCGTTTGCATCTTTTTCCTTGATCTACCCATAAACACAAAGTTGCTCAAAGTTCTCCCTTCTATAGACCTAAAATTATGATTTCTGTTTTAATTTTCACACCTCTTTCTCCATTCCTCTTAAAATCATAACTTTTAACTGTGTTTCCTAATCATGTTACTCTGATATTTTCCCCAGAAACCATATTCGTTGTCTTTATTGTTTCAGTATTGTTCGTATTGTTTGTAATCACCCAGCCTTAACAAACACAATACTGCTCTGAGTGCCTATAGCTTATTATCCATATTTCGCATATTCCTAATTGTCTAATATCCGGAAATTTTACTTTGAAATAATTATTGTTTACTTCACTTTTTTATGTTTCTGCCCTTCCATTTCATGTAAGCCCGAATCCCTCACATTATTTGTCTGCAAAGCTTTGACAGTGGTATATTATTTTTCTTTTTCAGGTTATGACCAGGCTTTATGCTTTCCCAGTATTTTATTTTAATAACTCTTTTTAGTTGCTTTACATAAAATCTGTATTCAACCTTGATAAATAGCGAGGATTATTACAGGAGTGTCAGAAGGAAAAAATATTGGGACCATAGGAGCTTGAAAACAGGGACATGAATAAAATCTGTTTTAGAACAAATTCACTCAACATAATTTATCTTTGCTTGAAGAACGTTAAAGTGTCAAAGATCTTGAAATGAATTGATCAATTAGCTTTGAATGCTTCATCTGATTGCGTTGGTAATTTTCAAGTACCTCAGCATCTTAGATTGAAGTAATGCTATGTTTTCTTTATGATTCAAGGTTTTATCTCGGCCCACAACATTTTTATTTTTGAAACGACGAACTAGATAAAGAACTAGAACAAAAACTGAGTCTTTTTTCAATGATTATAATCTGGTTAAAAAATGAGTTTGTCCAAAAAGACTAAGAGTACAAAAAGTGGTCTTGGAAGAAATTTCTTTGAGATTGTAAATTCTTTATCTAAATTTATTCGAACTTGAATGACCGACTGTTTAATCATACAAATAATCGACCAGTCCAACTTCTATCTAATAGTTATACACAACCTTTGGCGTTTAAAGATGGGTCTAAAGCATTGAATAAAATATTATTTACCTACAGTACGCTGACCAAAGTCTGCTTAATGTTAAGACCATAGCGTTGGTGGCTTGCCCTCTACTAAATTTATAACTCACAGGTCGCAAATTGACTTTTCAAACGCTTACAGATGATTTCTATAGAAAATATGCGTTTTATCAATGATCGTAGTCACAAATTTAACTGATAGAAATTCTTATACTTTACCTTTTAAAATTAACTTTGAAAAAAATCAAGTGAGTAGTATCGAATATAAGAAACAGAACATTCTTTGGTTCGTATATTCTTTTGATCATAATCCTTCCTACGCTTATCAATTAACTGAAACAATATTCATATATTCAATATTTTCGTGGAAAACATAAAGTATCAAGTACCGAACATTAGAATCAGTTAGATACGTTTCCGTTTTATCCAACGACTCGACAGTACCCCCTCTAAGTAGGTAAATAACTTGCACTAACACTGTTGGAATAACTATTTTTTTTTATTACTCCCATCGGCAAATAGAAAAGTTAGTGGCTTAGACAGTTTTCGCTACGGTCTTTTCAAGGGGACTAAAATAAAATCGTAGCTTAGATAGTAAATGAATTTAGGAGAAGTAATACATTTTCAAATTAAGACTACATAACCCAAGCCTGCAATGACAAATGACAATAATCCTCGATAGTAATCATATCGCAAGGACGAGGAAGCAATGATAAGCTCTGAATAGAACATTCAGACACAAAAACAGAAATAGTGATAGTGAGAAAGTTAGACAGAGAAAGTGACAGAAAGAGATAGATAGATCGAGACAGAGAGACAGAGAGACAGAGAGAGAAAGAGAGAGAGAGAGAGAGAGAGAGAGAGAGAGAGAGAGAGAGAGAGAGAGAGAGGAGAGGGGAGAGAGAGAGTGTGTGTGTGAGAGAGGTATCGTCACGTACAGGGCATCGATTTAAAAAAAATATATCTGTGTTTCTCTAAATCTGCTCATGATTTCTGCTTCTACTAATGTATCTACTTGTCCTTTGTATTCATTGATATAGATTAAGTCTAGTCCTGTGTTTTTCAGTCTCATCCTTATCCTCTGTCACCTCACTCCATGCTATTCATTGTTTAGGAACTCGCAATAACAACTTACTATTGTGGAATGCAAATATTGAATATTAAACTGTTACGAAATTATGAAAATTCGCACATTCCTTAGACAAATATTATGTTATTCAGGTAGAAAAAAACCACTCTCTCTTCCTTTGCCCTCCTCTATCCTCTCAGATCCAGATAATGTATTCACTGGGACTGGGATCAGTAATCTCCTCCAGGACACTGTCATTTATGGGACAGGTGTCGCTACAAAACCCGCGCGCTGCGAGAGATGCGCGCTGTCAAACAGCCAATACTGCAGCATCTGTTGCCCAAGATTGTGGTAGATTACTGCTCTTTTACGATTGTTCTAACACTAAAGAGTTAAAGGTTAAATCATTCAGCGCTTTGTTTTTCTCTTGACAAATAGGTGGTTTGTGTTATTTGAATCTCCTGAAAGAGTTAGTGGTTTAACCTCATAAACTATAAAAATTGAGTTTGTATAGTTTGCGAAATTCCTAAGAAGCTCAATTGCCTTAAGGACAAGTGCGAAACTTTTTGCTTGTTTTATACACAAAGGGCGCAGCGAAAAAATAAGAGATTGTGATTTAACAAATATGCTTTTCAACAGTAGGATATTTTATGAAGGTGTCAGTGAGTGAATACACATTCCATACTGAATTTGAAAAAGAAAACAAAAAGCTATCATCTGGATCAAGGTTTTATTTCGACATCCCTATAATTTTAAAGGTCCTTCAAATTCTCAAGTTGCAGCTGTTTGTCTAGAGAACTTTTACCAACAGTCTAGGAAGTTAGACTGGTTTTGTTAAGAAGCATCTAGGCCTAAGTTAATGGAAAACTCTTTGAGAATCGCTGTGCCGTTGTATATAATGAATCATGTCTTTTATTAACTTCCAAGGTTCAAAGGAGGAACAAGGTCACACTATGGTAAGAATCGTACAGAATGTTATAGATAAAAAAAAGTTATGTTGATTTTCCATTGCTCGTGAACGATGTAGAAAAGAGATAGATAGATAGAGAGAGAGAGAGAGAGAGAGAGAGAGAGAGAGAGAGAGAGAGAGAGAGAGAGAGAGAGAGAGAGAGAGAGAGAGAGAGAGAGAGAGAGAGAGAGAGAGAAACAGAGAGAGCGAGAGAGAGGGAAAAGAAAAAAGAAAACGCATAGATAAAGCAAATACATCTAATTTAAAACTACGCCAGATTCAATCTTTCCTAGTTATTATTAATGTTATCTTAACAAGAAATTGCAGAAACTTCCATTGTCATTCATTTCATTTTACACTATTTTAATTCTTACAATTGTTTTTGCGAGACTACAATGGTAAAGTTAATATAGAATCAGCTAAAATTTAAAAAAACTTCTTGTTCTTGTTCTTGCTCCTTTTCTTGTTCTTCTCCTTGTTCTGGTTCTTCTTGTTCTTGTTCTTTTTCTTCTTCTTCTTCTTCTTCTTCTTCTTCTTCTTCTTCTTCTTCTTCTTCTTCTTCTTCTTCTTCTTCTTCTTCTTCTTCTTCTTCTTCTTCTTCTTCTTCTTCTTCTTCTTCTTCTTCTTCTTCTTCTTCTTCTTCTTCTTCTACTTCTACTATTACTGCTGCTGCTGCTGCTGCTGCTGCTACTACTACTACTACTACTACTACTACTACTACTACTACTACTACTACTACTACTACTACTACTACTACTACTACTACTACTACTACTACTACTACAACTACTTCTTCTTCTACTACTACTACCACCACCACTACTACTACTACTACTACTACTACTACTACTACTACTACTACTACTACTACTACTACTACTACTACTACTACTACTACTACTACTACTTCTACCACCACCACTACTACTACTACTACTACTACTACTACTACTACTACTACTACTACTACTACTACTACTACTACTACTACTACTACTACTACTACTATTATTTATTTATTTTTTTTTTTTTTTTGTAGCCGGGAGGAAGGGGTAGTCATGCGTTTCAACTGTTTTAGAATAGTATTACCTACGGTCACGACGAGTACGATTAGAACTATTCTGTAATAACCAACCCCAATTTTCTCATGTTTCTTTAGACAGTTCTATTAAACCTTTGTAAACTTTGTAAATTCTATTTTCAGATGTCTATGAAAAGTTTCGGACTTTTGTGTGTTTGCTTTCTTTGTGATTCCAATAACTGCTTTTCTTTTTCATCACACAGGCAACCTGCATCACACATCCCCAGTTTCTCTACATCGCTATTTTGCAAATTTTCCAACTGACAAGTAGTCAAAAGCTTCCAATGACTAATCAATTACAGAGTAAAGAAAGGATCCACCAAATGTTTAACAATCAAAATATGCTTTATACAATACGCTCCGACCTCAAACTCAATACCCCTTATATCGCATTCGAAAGTGTTGATGATGGGAGACTTAGAGTGCGACGCAGTCAGAGGCGTTCAAGAGAGTTTCAAAAGCAAGCATTTGACAAAAGCTCTTCTTTCAGAGCAAGAAGAAAACCTGATTTCTATACTGCAGTGCTGCCTCCACAGCTACACGGAAGTCTATCCAACATGAGCGAACTGAACCCTGGAAAACTTGACATATCTCAAGGCATTGATTTCATAGATAAGAGCAATCTCATCTCTGGAGTTATTTCTCAAAAGTTTGGAAATAATGTTTTTTCTGATCCAAGAAGTGGACATGGTTTGATCGAGAAATTAGCAAAATCTGGATCTAATAGCGGTTCAATTACAAGATATCCAAAGACTAAAGGAAAGAGTCTCCTAAAGTCGTTTGGAGTTGGGACCAGAGGGACAAGCATTGATAAAAATAAATCAGGGCAAGGACAAGGCAAAGTGAGAAAATTAGGAGACAAGACTCAAACTGACTTTAACAGCGATGGAAATGTAAATTTTATGACACCGGTTGCATTTGTTGGAAGTCATAACCAGAATGATGACATGAAGAATGTTTTTCTGCAAAACTTCATGCCTCATGCAAAATACAAAAACCCGATCATGCTTGATTCACAAATTGATAAAAATAAACAGTTAACAGAAAGCAAATCTTTCAGCCCCTTTGAGGAGACGGGTGTGGACATTCCCGACCTATCAAAAGATGTTATTACGAGAGATAAAACCTTTTTGGAAAGGCAGCAAGTGGCCTATAAAGACTCGCACATCATCCATCCGCTAGATTCCCCATCGCATTATCCTGCCTACCCAGTGTACGAAGAGGCGCACGTCACTTCAGATATGAAAGTGTTAGGGACATTGCTCCGAAATCTTCATGCCACAGAGAAAAGAGTCCAATCTCTATTAAACGGTTAACTGCATCTATTCAAATTTCAAAGTTTCGGCTTTCCTCTTCAGCAAATCTTAGAGCACGACACATACAAAGGGACAAACCTATCAAATAGTGCTTCAAGAAAACTAACAACTCATATTATATATAGCTCGTAATGAAATATGAGTTGTTAGTTTTCTTGAAGCACGCTCTCCTTAAAGGAAATATTTTTTTTCTGATCTAAGAAGTATATGCAGTTTGAGCATACCTAGAATTGGTTTAGATCTTGCAAAATAATAAGTTTTTGAACTTGAACGTCACATTTTATTTCTAACAGCTACTTTGTACCTGCGTTAAAGCAATATTTGATCAGATCAAAATTTGCAATCATTTTTTCCTCAGCTTCATAAATTACCGATTTTCCTTTTTTTCTCGTGTGGAGATTTATTTTTCTAATGATGAGTCAGCACATGAAAATTTGCCCTCATTCATTTAAATTGTATTTTACAACCGATAAAATTGATCATGATGTAGACACAAAGAGTTAGAATTAAAAGTACCCATGGCGAAAGGACTGCTGATCACCGAATGACAGATGGTTTTAAATTTCGCCAAGAGCAATTTCAGAACTGGGGATCAGTCAATTTTTGTCCTAAATTAATTATAAGTTGTGACTGGTGGCTAGATGTTTGTGGTTGTCCCCATGAACTCAGTTCGGTGTGAAGCATGACATTTTGTGCGACTAGCTTGCATTACGTTGCAGCTTCAGAAGACAAGGGAATAAGACTTCTTGAGAATTATTTGTGTTTTCTCTTGAAGAGCATCTGCTTTTAACTGTTAAAAAAACATTTTTTTTTTGCGTTCCAGCGATATTTATATAATAGGCACACACAAATCCAAAAGCCTTGAGCGTGAACAAGCAAAGAAAAATCTTCGTAAAATCAGGGTCTTTGGTAAATGTTTTGAATTTTATCTTATCTTTTCAATGTGCAGTTTATCGTGGCTTGCAAATTTTGTCATGATGAGCCCATCCAATGCACTTTGAAGCATCAATATCTACTTAACATGCTCAAAAGACCATAAATACGAGTATTTACTGCTCTATTTTGATATATCGTCTATTTTTTTCTAACGACAAGTATATCAAAAATATCAGTGTATAGCTCCGTATGCAATATTCTGTCTCATTAAGCATTGCCATTGTAAGTGTATATTATTTCGTGTCCATTCTGACGGACCACTTTTCATTATAAAAATTGTAGACAATTTTAAGCCATAACGTATGGAACATGTTACCATTATTAATTTTTCATATGCAATGATAATTATGTTCTCGGAAATTTCTCGTCGATTAATGAACTTGACATTTTTTTTTATCGATAGTCTTGAAAATTTTCTTACATAATGGACATAATTCATAAGTCGGATATTGTAATTCTGACCAAAAAAAAAAAAAAGATAAAAAACTCACCACCAACAAAACAAGGAAACAAACAAACAACAACAAAAAAAAAAACAAAAAACAAAAAACAAAAAACAAAAAACAAAAACGAAAGAACAGCAGCAGCAAAAACAACAAGTTACTATTTAAAACTGTATATGACTTTGAGGCTCTCAGCTGGAATAATAGAAAGACTTTTTAATGAATTAGATATTTTACAATAGAGCAGTGGAAGAAAAGAAAAGTAAATAATTTAATTATGCACTTTCAAACGATGTGCGTTCAAAATTACGTAGCCTATATTTGGTTGATTTATGAAAAAGACTAACCCAATGTATAAAATTTCTATAACGATATATAAAGACTAGTGCTCATATGTCTCAGCCATGTCTAGTTATTTTGTTTCAATATGTTACAGTGAAATTACATAGCCTGCTTTTTTCTTTGTCCCTCCCCTACACATTTTTCATTGCTCTCTGTAAAGTATTTATAAGGATGTACATGTAATTATTTTTATTTTGCATGCGAAAGGTGCTTTTACTATGTATTACGAATAATCCATGAATCCTGCACTAAGAATTATATGACTAGACGTTCCTTATCAATAAATATTTTTTTTCAATCATACATTTTAAAGAGATGAATGATAATTAATTATGCTAACTTCCATGAAGATGTAAAGACTGTTAGTTAGATTGCTACATCATCGATTGTTTTTTCGTTTTATATTGTAACAGGGAAGTCTTCTTCAGATAAAAATGTTATAAGTGCAGGTAAGAGTTCTTTTTACTTTTTTATTTTCTCATGTTTCTCTGTAGGACTATTATTGAAATGATCGTTTATAAAACTTTGAATTCATAAATGGCCACAGTTTTCAATCCTCGAAACATGATGTTCATACTAGACTGCAACCAACCTTGTGGTGTGTGCTGAGTCCGTGGTCTACGAGAAGTGAAAATCCGGTTTAAAAAAACAACAAAATCTAAAGCAATATTTAATATCCTTCTGTACCATGACAAAACATTTAGTTTTAAAATGATAATTTTAGTAAGTAAATTATGTTTTTTGTGAGTAAAAACCATGCGGGTTGTTCCTTCAAAAAAAAAAAAAAAAAAAAGGGGGGGGGGGGGGGGGGAGCGAACCCAGCAAAAACCTGTTTTATCAATTTATATGTAAGAAGCTTTTTTGATGATTTAACATTTATATGTTTTTGTTACTTTCAATTTCCTTAACTATACCAGTTCATCAAAATTATACAGTTCGTTTTAAAAGATTATTTCTTCAAATTTAATAGATAGAAACTCATTATTTTTTTGCATCTCCAAAACATACAGTCAAGGTTACAGTGTATATGGGGGACAAAATTTAATTATATATGATTATGAAACTGCTGTACCTTATACGTTACATTTCCTTTATTTGAAAGATGAAAACATTTATAAATTTTTTTCAAAGAATCAAAACAAGCAGAAAATTTCCTGGAAGAAATTCAGTATTATTAATTTCTCTCTCTCTCTCTCTCTCTCTCTCTCTCTCTCTCTCTCTCTCTCTCTCTCTCTCTCTCTCTCTCTCTCTCCTCATTTTATCATTCCGCGCACTTCTCCCTCTGTCTGCCTGTCTGTCTGTGTTTGTCTCTACATCTTTATACTTTTTCATCATTTGAAAACAATTGAAATACTGTTAAAACCAGTTTAGCGCAGAATTATGAATAATCCACCAATAAGTTCTAAAGATCGTCTATTTCAATGTCCTTACATTCAACACTATTCACGACTTTTTAGAGACAAATTATAGTCAGTTTTCCTTTCCGTCCCAATATCTCTCCTTCTCTACGTGTATCTCTCTTTCTTTCTCTCATTTGTTTCTCTCACTCTATGTGATTCTCTCATTTTCTTGCCAAGATATATTTGCCCCTTACTCTCTGTCCTGTTTGTGTCTTTATCCACATGTCAGCCTTTTATGCTTAATCCTTGATTTAAAAAAAGTAAACAAATGCAAAAATGTATTTTAGCAGCGTAAAAATAAAATCAGGCATTAAAAGGAAACTACAAATTATTGAAGAAAGCCTTGCACAACTTAATATTCATATTCACCAGTATGTACGAGCTTTCTTCAAATAAAACTTTCTTTCCTAGAAATCTAAATACATGACAAATCATACGGAAAACGCTTTATTAACTCGATAACTAAGAAATTGTATCACAACAAAGGTTCAAAAGCATTGCCAGTCTTCCAACTGTAAAAAAAAATAGTAAATAAATTAAGGCCAGAGGTTTTCTCTAAAGGAAAGTGCAATTAAAAAAAAAAGACAGATTCAATGCTGTCCAGTAAATTCATGACACTAGATTTTTTATGTTATGCCCTTTTAAAAGCTACAAAGTATTTTTCTTAATTTCTCGCCGTCGCATAGGACTCTATGGACAATAATTTGCACAAAGTTCTCCGATACCTGAACACTGGGCTTTAACAGCGTAGCCTGGACAAATCCTCAGTGACCTAAAGGGTGAAGGCCTTTTACCTGGTCATGGACCTTGAAAGGTCAGTGCACGCTATTTTTTTTAAGTAGGAAACGATAATTAAAAACAATAAAGTATCGAGACCACACGTAAATGGAGAAATTAAATCTGTTACTGTGAATTTTTACAACTCTTCAGTTCTTTTTTATTCAGTTTTATTTATCCAACATAAAAAGTTGTCTTTTGGTCGCGACGCTAGCTAGATTAAGGGATATTCCTGTTTAGGATAGTTTCCAGGCATCGCAAGGGGTAGAGGAGAAAAGGCCTCACTTAATTATCATAAAATGAAGCCTTGGTCAGTGTTAGAGTTATTGACACCATGAATTTGCTTTAATGTGTCGAAACAAAACGGGCAGTTTACTCACCTATAGAAATGGTAAATGCTAGACGCTAAACCCACTTAAAGTCAACCGCTATGCGTTCCAATCTTTATGAAGAAAAGGGAAACCATAATTCGAATCCCTGCTTCCATAGCCTTAACTGAACTATAATCTTAATTCTTTCCAGAAGGCTGCTTGTGAGGGAAAGCACGCACTAAGTGTATATATATATATATATATATATATTGTACTTATATTTACCACCTAAAAGTTGATCAAAATAGATAATTGAAAATGCATATGTGTTCTTTTGTCATCTCTTTTGAGTTCCCCCCCCACCCCCCCCCCTTCCCCTCACCCGCATACCCCCCCCCCCTCTCTCTCTCTCTCTCTCTCTCTCTCTCTCTCTCTCTCTCTCTCTCTCTCTCTCTCTCGCTGTCTGATTTTCTTTGTCTATCTCTAACACCCCTTACTCCCCTCCCTCGCCTTTTCAATTTTTCTCTCTGCAGAAGGAGACATAAAATGTGTTAAACGTTTTTTTTTTTAATTCAAAGCCATTACAATTCTCATTCGATTAGTTTTAAAGAATTTCTTTTGTGTGTAGATGTAATGCACCTCAATCTTTTACCATGGCTGATGAAAAAAACCAAAAAACCAAACCAAAATCGCAACAAACAACAACAGTATATCGTGTACAGATAACCTTTTCTGTTGGTATTACAATACAGGTATTTTCCTAGTTAACCGAAAAGTATTTTCATTCACAATTTGCCAGGGCTGAAGTTCCAACTCTAAATGGATCAGTCTCTGCTTAAAGTTCATCTTTATACTACAGTTTTATATTTCCTAAACCTTTTTACTTGTTAAGAAGGTTTTATGTGTTCTCTTCATGCATGCTCTTAATGGGCAATTCCGACCTAATCTAAGATCATTTTGATCTATTCATGAGCTAAATTATAAAGTTGTCTTACTCTTATATTTGTATTCTCTGCTACTTTTTTAAACTTCCAACAGCATTCAAGGTCACTCAGAGTTAAAAATATTCAGAGAATAATTCAGAAAGCTCTCATAACTTCACATGTCTTTAAGGAAAGTCGAAATCACCACACTAATTTCATCAATCCTCAACCACAGCTGTAAATGTAGATTAGAAAACCCTATTATGCAGTTGTTACTACAGTTTTCTAAAAGCTTCTCCGATGGCAGGTGACCATTTCTGGCCTACCAAAAAGGATTCCCCTCCACACTTTCCCGAGGCTGGAGTTCCACTGAGCAACTCCCAGCAGTGGGAGTGGTTTGCGCAGGAATCTCGTGTACAGATGGAGACCTAGATTTGGGCTGATGTCGTAGTGGCCGTAGTATACTTGGCCAATATCCGTCAAATCAGGGTTCACAAAGCGATTCTCAACAACTCTGAAGAAAGTAAACGATTAAAAGCATGAGAAGA
>JAWDGP010003399.1:992500-1017500 GCA_033675545.1 Elysia crispata | reverse complement strand
AAATCAGGGTATTGTGCACTTATGGTTTGATTTCTACTTGAACAAAAATCCCAGAAATGCAGTAAAGAAAGTTTTTGCAAGACTAAAAGAGAGAATAATAGGAGATGGTACGCAACTGCAGGGGAGATAATGATTGTTAAGTACAGATCCGTTTTCTCTGAGTTATTCTTCTTCATCTGAGGCAGTTCAACAAAGGATCTTGTAGAGCGTAAAATTGCTTTCTTAGAAGGGGTCGTATTGCGAACTGCCATTCAGCGGCTTCATTTCCCTCTCCAAAGCCCCGCAATTTGTTGGAATGTCAGACAAGATATCCACCTACTAGCCTCCCTCTTATGAAACTTATACCCATATCTATTTATGCAAAATATTGATCTCAGAGAGAACTAAAGAGAGAGAGAGAGAGAGAGAGAGAGAGAGAGAGAGAGAGAGAGAGAGAGAGAGAGAGAGAGAGAGAGAGAGGGAGAGAGAAGGAGAGAGAGAGATATTCTCTATTCAATTGTTTTTCTGGCTTTTCGGCTTCCTCCCTCCCTCTTCTCTCTCTCTCTCTCTCTCTCTCTCTCTCTCTCTCTCTCTCTCTCTCTCTCTCTCCCCCCCCCCCTCTCTCTTTCGCTTTCTCTGCGATCAATAATTCACAAAGACATAAAAGTTCAAAATTTAATTACTGAAAACTTTTTTCTCGCAAATTTGATAAAGACATTTCATTGATTTTTTTCTTTTATTTCATAAAGGAGTCGAATCTTTTCTTTTCCTATCTATCCTTTCATTCCCCTTTGCTTCTCTTTATTCGGCTATCTGCCTCTTCAATTTACCCATTCCTTTCTCCCATTTTTCCTCCCCACCTCTCTCTTTCTCTCTCTGACTGTCTGTCTTTCTCTGCCTACTTCTCTTGCACTCGATCCAAATTTCCACTGTTCATTCTCCTTCACAGTATTTTTTTTCTTTTATTCCTCATCTATTTAGCATACTTATCTATTTCTTCTTTCACTTTTTGAATTTAATTCTTTATTATTTTGTAAATACCTATTTAGCCAATCATTAATTCAATTTTTACACACAAAATGTTTGTTTTTACCTTATTTTATTGACTATTTTTCATGCCTTTTTAAAACGTATTTGTTATAATTTTTCTGTGCATATAAACCCTTTCATTTTTTATAGTTATAGTTTGTATTACATTTTTTATATGTGATCATCCCTGTGTATTTTCTTGTTCTTGTTTGTGTGTCTGAAGAACGCGTAAAGTTAGTAGTAGTAGTAGTAGTAGTAGTAGCAGCAGCAGCAGCAGCAGCAGCAGTAGTAGTAGTAGTAGTAGTAGCAGCAGCAGCAGCAGCAGCAGCAGCAGTAGTAGTAGTAGTAGTAGTAGTAGTAGTAGTAGTAGTAGTAGTAGTAGTAGTAGTAGTAGTAGTAGTAGTAGTAGTAGTAGTAGTAGTAGTAGTAATAGTAGTTTTCGTAGTAGTCCATTTTTCCTTGCTATCATGGCATACGCCATTTTTTTCCAAGTTGATCTTAGATAGATAGCAAATTACATTAGTATAGATGAGCAGCTGCTGGAGGCTTCCTGTTGTTTTATTTTATATATCAGCTATTTTCGTTGAATTCTTCCTCCCCCCCCCCCAACACACACACACCCCCACATCCCTCCCCTCTTTCTCTCTCGCGCCTTCAATCTCTCTATATCCCTGTGTCCCAAATCTATGTCTGATTCTCAGAGGATTTAATATGTCAAAAATCACTTTGTCTTGTTCAACCAAAAGGTCCCATCTAATTCAAGACCTTGAGAACCCATTACTCTCAAAGTTCTCTAAACTATAAATCACTACAGATTCAACTTTCCTCGCAAATGGTTCATCTGCTAACATGGGCTGTAAAACCGCTCAGAGAGCATACTCCGAGATCCGATTACATTTTCACAGAGCTATGTCACATCTCTTAGCGAAGTCTCAATTTATGCAGCGCTGACACTCGCACTGGTTAGATAGAGACACTAACTGTTAGGATATGTTGAGACAAGAGTTAATGTTCGCCGTAGTAGGATTTACTATTAAAGAGATGGGGATCCATGCATGAATTAGCAGAGGCCAGCAGGAAGGTGAAACGGGAGATCTCTTGTTGTCAAAAGTCCTTACTTAATGCGATAACTATTGTTAGAAAGAACTTTGCTATGCCATCTCGCAAGGAGACAACAAAAGAATCCATGGCCAGTGACAAACTCTCATAGTCTGATGAGTATAGCACAATCAGAGGTCAGATTGTATTACCCGCTTTACACAGTCAGGACCACCGAGAAACTTAGCGGACAATGTGAGCGGGGATATCTTACTCAGACCTGATTTTTAGATGCCATTTGTTATGCCTGTATCTTCAAAATGTCTCTCACACCCAAATGGGGACTATTGAGTTGTAATATTTGGACGACACAACAGCGTCAAAGTCTGTATAACTGAGTGCTTCCCACCTCAGTCCCTCGATGTCAGATTTAACAGATACCTGCATCTCTTTAGATTGCCGGTGAACGTTAACTGAGACCTAGAGTCTGACACGTTAATCCATTGGTTTCCCTCAGCCAGTAGAAAAAAAAATTGGGAAAAAACTCTTTTAGAATTAGATATATATTTTTCCTCATACTTTGCGTAGACGAAAAGAAATTAAATTATTCTTGCAATTCAACAAAAACTTTAAAGATATAAAACTAGGCTTTAACAAAGTAACATTTTAAACACAATTGAGATAATATTGTCAAACATAAATTAATTCTTCCTTTTCTACCAGTGATTTGTTTCGTTCGGTGCTACGTCTCACAATCTCTTTATGCCCCCCCCCTTTTTTTTTCTCTTTATTATTTACTATCGGTTTCTTTTAAGTCTCACATTCTCAATCTACCCTTGACTGCTTTCTAACATGTTTGAAATGGAATATCTCCTGCCTTTATATAAAATTATCGATCCAAAATATTATGATTTCGCCGTTCTTAAGGAAATCTGGAGAAAAATATTAGTGGTGACTGCTTAGTACTGTATGCCTTTCTAAGACTAAAACCGTTAAAGAACTTCTCGTTCCTACAAATTATTGCTTGCAGTAATCCTGCAGAGTTCAGTTCGATGTAGTATCAAGTCTCTTTATTGAACATCCCAGTCTTTCTCCGGACAAGTAATATATTGTTTCTCCTTTAACCAATGTAACGTATCTGACACATTCTTTGCTGGTTTTCATTCTTTGACTTACACTGCTTGAGGAACACTATTCATCTTGAGGTAAAGCAACACTGGTCCAGACAAAATGCGCAACATTCATCAGTCTCCAGGCTACCCACACAGCACACAAGTCAGGAGAACATGTTGTCAGGAGGATGAGCTGGCCAGACTTGAAACACCCCAGGAGGTCAGCCATGAGCCTTTCACACCTGCTGTGAGTGTGAACGTCTTACGATGATGGACGAAGTGACCGCTATGTCTTGTCAAGGTGAGATCTTCTTGCGGGATTTTTCGCCAACTTAGGGAAGATATGAGCCTGAAGGGGTAATTCATTTATAGCAGATTTTTTGTGGAATTTTGTAAACTTTTCTTTAATCAGTTACTGTTAAAAACTTAACACTTTTTTTGGGGGAGAAATTTGCTTAAAGAGTTAAATTGATTTGGAAATTTAGTTTTAGGAGACGACTTTCAGACAGTCATGATTGTGCTGTTCCCTCTTTTTTTTTCAATAACAATTGTGCGAAATTTAATAAAAAAAAAGTATAATACCAGTTCTTACGGTGATATTGTTTTACTATGTCACTCCCCCATTTTCTACTCTCTCTCTCTCTCTCTCTCTCTCTCTCTCTCTCTCTCTCTCTCTCTCTCTCTCTCTCTCTCTCTCTCTCTCTTGAAAAATAAATGCATGCTAGAGTCATAAAACATAAAAAAACCTCAGATGAATAAAGAGTATGCATCAATTGATAACAAAAAAATCTGCAGTTTTAATTTTAGACTCAGAAGTTTCGTGTAAATATTCTGTTCACGGTCGCTTTCTTCCTGGTATACCTAAAAGCGCTGCCACTGAAGCAAATGCCACGGTTGAAATCCTCTCAGACAACAGAATTATTGTGGCCGAAATATCTCCTTCTGGAATCTCTATCTTTCTCTGCCTGTTCTCTTGGGCATCACGCTGGACGCTACATGACAGCTCAGGCAGCGATAACTTCCATGCCAAATCTTTCGCCAGTTATCGCTCACCTTACACCCAATTTACAAGTTTCGCTGTCCGTAACGAACTTACGTCTTGTCTGACGTGGCAAGTAGCTCAACCCAGCTCCGCTTCATCATCGCACGCGCTGGAATCTCCAACACTAACTGCTGTCAACACTTCCATTCCGAACTTTCAGGGCACTTCGCAGTTCAGCATCACGCCACAGACAAGACGTTGTTGACCACAGCGATGGACTTTCCAGATTATGGAATGAAAGATGCTTTGTGCTCCTTTTCCTAAAATCTATATTCTCTGTGTTTACAAAGAAGTCTGTTAAGGGAAAACTGCTGCGATAAGAAGAGGCGGATGGCGTAGAGAAGAGAATTTCTTTGGATCCTTTGTCTTAATGTTTTTTTTTTGTTTCAAATGCCAAGGACTGTAATATTTTGCTTTATTTAAAAATTATAACATTAACGATCAAAGAAAAGGAAAATATTGTTTTGGACAGCGGCAGATATAATGGTATTATAATGGAAAAATGACATTGTCTCAATAAGGCCATTCATATATTCTCAAGATGAAGCCAAGATTTCGGCTTCAGAATTTCCAGCATTATGCTCTTCAATATGGTTGAAAATCTTATCTTACGCCTGGTTAAGAATAGTCTCTAAAGTCTACCTGGTATAATTTAATTTTGTTTTTAAAGGGATTCTAAATAGATTCGAAAAAAAATTTTTTTCAGTATCCGATGTGGACCGAAACAATAAAACAAGACCTAAAAATAGGTTCATTATCGGTTATTATTTACCCGCCTTGTCTGAGAATAAATCCGAATTATCACCAATCTTATAAACAGTTTTTTTCCATACTAAAAGATTAAAAAATACTCAGAATCCCTAGAACAGCACCAGTCAAATTATTACCCCCCCCCTCCCCCCCAAAAAAAAACAAAAAAAAAAAACAACAAAAAACAAAATCATCTAGATCTAGTTACATTCTTACTTGTCAAGAACAATATGAATGTAGTAAAAGAATGATACACTAATAATATTACACGGATATAGCTTATCTGACCTGCTATAGGAATGGTTTGGTTATAGTGCTAAAACTATATAAAGCAAAAAAAAAAACAAAAAACAAAAAACAAAATCATCTAGATCTAGTTACATTCTTACTTGTCAAGAACAATATGAATGTAGTAAAAGAATGATACACTAATAATATTACACGGATATAGCTTATCTGACCTGCTATAGGAATGGTTTAGTTATAGTGCTAAAACTATATAAAGCAAAAAAAAATAAAAATTTTCATCCAACATTTTGGGGTTGATAACTTGTGATATTTAACAAAAATTACAAAAATAAAACAAGACTATTCTCTAACACAAGCATACCCTTAAAAGTGAGCTTAACACCTGACCTAATCAGACTATGCTGACTGGTGTGTCAGGATACCCGGTCTTGTGTGTGATTTGTACCCAATAAGGCGGTGCCACTAACAACAACAAAAGAACAAAATAAAATTTAAAAAATATAAGGAATCAACCGAGATGAGTTTTACTTTACGCGGCTCGTGATGTTGTCAGAATGAACACATAATCAGAGGACCGATGGTAGATCTCGCGCCTGAAATCTACACTGAATCGGATGTAGGATGGGAACTCGGGTCACAAATTCACCGACTGGGTTCATAGAGTCTAGTTCAGCATTTGGAGAAAGCTTTTTGGTTTTCATAAATGACGTTCTTCGGGCAGCTTCATAATATAAGTCGATTAATTTAATCACCTAAAATCCTTTTATTCTATTTTTGAACATTCCAAATATTAATTAAAAACCGAGGCAATCCCAAAAACTAACTTTGTGATAATAAAACTGCGCGTCTTTCCTTAAATGAATCGCACTAAGATTTTTAAGTCATACAAAATCTACACAACAATTTTTTGTGTAAAGTTTCCTTTCCCCCCCACCTCTCTCTCTCTCTCTCTCTCTCTCTCTCTCTCTCTCTCTCTCTCTCTCTCTCTCTCTCTCTCTCTCTCACTATCTGGCTACAACTGTCTTTGTCTGCCTGCCTCTTTTTCTCTGTTTCTGTGCCTGTATGGTCTTAATTAAACATGGTGTATCAACATGACCCAAGCGGAAATTATTTCATGAAACTAGAATCGCAGCTGGGGCAGCATGAGAAATGATAACAAAAAAGGTGCATATTAAAGCATTACTTCGGAAGAATTATGACTAAAATAATGAAAACGATGCAAGGTTAAACTTTGAAATAAAATAAAGATATAAGCCTCCATGACTTGAAAAGAACAGAATCCTGTTCCTAATACTGTGCGTTATTTATATTTTGTTTATCAAACTTAGAGTGTTTTTTTTTTCAAAGTATAAACGGTTTGATAAACAATTCATTAAAAACATAAAAAATATGCAAATGCCTGCTGCAAGGTCTATTTTGAAAATTTAAAAATATATCGAAACTTTAACTATCTACTTTTTTCTCCCTAAATATATATGCTTATATTTATCAGTAGACATTAAGGTTTATTTTGTGCATACTTGATATTTATAACTGGAAAATTATGTAGCTTCAAAGACCAATGGGCGTATTATGTGCCTTAACATTGGAAGTTGAATTACATTCAGCGCAAAGCGGTTTTTCAATCTTTGTAGCTTTTTCTTTTTCCTTTTTTTTTCTTCTCTGCTCAGACCCCACAGGTTTTCACTTGATTTTAAGACGTCCTGGCGCCAAAATTCAATGAAGTCTTTAAACTCACAAAAATTTGTTTAATTTAATAATCCAATCAGTACATGTTTTAAAACCAACCAGGTTTCTCCACGGCTCATGCACAAGACTTTTTTTTTTCCTCCCCTTTTATCATGTCAAGTGTGTAGTGCTCATTGTGAGTCTTTCGGCGGAGTTGGTCGTTTTGGATCAGCAGTAGCAGGCGGTAGATGACAGGGCTTTCTTTCTGTGACGTTGCAAGTCACAGGCAGAAAAAAAGGGGTGGGGTGGAGTTTTCGTTATGAAGACGTAAATACTTTGCTCCAAAAACCTCTCGTGCAGAGCACCCTAACCTGTTACAAGCGGTTGGTTAGGGCTCACCGTGCCCCGAGCTCTGGCTGACTGTCCTCATTTTTTTCTTCTCAGAATTTCAATTTAGGCCAGCAGGACTGGTAACAGGCTGCAATAGGAACCAACAGCTGGAAGGGCCTTTAGTCTGCTTGATTTGAGCTGCGGCGATGCGAGAAAAAAAAAAGAAAAAGAAAAGAAAGCCCGTTTGAGTGCCTCCCGCAACCTCCCCTCTTCCCGTGTCTTTCAGATTACGCCCCTCAGTTGTGATAGGGAACGAAACGCACCTGCCGAGACCAGGAAGCCCTCTCGGCATCTCATTGGTCGGCTGGCCCGTGTCGAGGGTAACTCGCTCGCTGATTGGTCGATCCACTAGCCGCGCGTGCCAGGAACGTGCGGTAACCGAACAGGGCGCCTTTTACAAAAGGGAAACTTTGAACCAGCATCAACATAACAGGCTCGTGAAAACAGAGTTTACCGCTACTTGAGAAGTTCAAGTTTCGTGCGGGCTCTCCTGGTTTCGCTTAATTATATAACTTGGCAGTGATGATAACAAGGCTTGCTTGGGCTTTCTTTGCTATGGTGTAACAGTGTATCTGGCCTTGCAAAGCACTTGTACCACAGAAATATTAGTAAAGGAAAAGAATAAAAAAGAATCTAAATAGCACGCGTTCAATTTTTTTATGTGTTACATGAAATGAAACCACATTGCTTGCATGTGTTACAAATCTCATACTTGTCACTCATAACATCACAATTACATTTCTAACTTAACTTTCTTAAAACATTAAATTGTTTATTGTGGCGACGGCTTCCATGTAATTGCACCCTCGAACTACCTTTCTACAACACACTAATAATCCAAACCTCCTCTTTATTTTCTGGTCCAATACCCGCTGAGCGTTGCTATCTCTTTGCCTCCTTCTCTATAGGGCTTTCTCCCACACACACTTCACGCTGCTTTATCACTAACTGCACCATATCTCTCCGCCAGCAACCGTTCTACAACCTTAGTTTCTACAAGTAAACCTGCCTGTCCCTGCCTCGCTCTTTCTGTTTCTTTATCTTTCTCTGCCCCTCTCATTTCTATGTCTTTCTGTCCGACTGTAACACCCCCCCCCCTCCCTTCCTCCTTCTCCTCTCTCTCTCTCTCTCTCTCTCTCTCTCTCTCTCTCTCTCTCTCTCTCTCTCTCTCTCTCTGTGTTATCTTTCTTTCTTCAGTTCTTTACCTCTCACCATATGCTGATTTTCCTTGAAAATCTATCTCTCTTTTTTCCAGTTTTCCTCCTCTCTCTCTCTCTCTCTCTCTCTCTCTCTCTCTCTCTCTCTCTCTCTCTCTCTATCTCTTCTCTCTTTTTTCTCTATCTGTATCTCCCTGTTTTTCTCTCTCTATCCTTGTCTGATTGCATTTTCTCATCCATGCCAGTCTGCTTGTCTGTCTGACTATCCGTATTTTTTTCTAATTACTCATGCATTCACACAAACACACCATTCCACTCTCTCCCAACCCTGTAACTCTACGGTCCAATACACGTTTCAGCTGGAACCACCTCGGACTGGCTACTCAGCCCATAACTCTCTTATCTTGTCCACTTCACACTCCTGCCCTCCCCAGCTCTCCCCAGTCCTAAACACCAAAATATCCGTCCCTTCTCCCTTCCCTGCCCTCTCCCCTTCTCTCAGCGTCTAAAAGCTAGGTCGAACCCCGAGCTCCCAACAGTTCTGCCCTGAGTAAAAGAATGGGCCCCTGTATTCACTCACTCGTGCCCCGGGGGCCAGATGGTACCGTTGCTAACTAGTGCTTCTTTCAGGCTTTCTCTCCCTGCCAGGACTGGAGTCTATAGTAACGACCAGTTACCAGGCCACAGCGGTGTCGAAAAGGGGGACTTAGCTCTCATTGTGTTTGTTTACTTATGGTTCAGTACTCTACTGGAACTTTTCATTCAAATTTTCAATTGTTGATCATCCGAGTTGGGCCTGAGGCAAAAGATTCAGTGTCTTTACCAAACAATGCAAGTAAGTGGTAAAAAATTACTTTGCACATCTGCCTACTTTGTGCGTTCTAATTTTCACCTTTCTCACGAGAGAAAAGTAGAAATAAAATGTTTCTCAGTCGATTTCGTGAATCAAAACTGTTACTCTGTGCCATTTACATTGCCTTGGAAGTTGGAAAAAAAATTTATGACTTGATCGAAAAGACTTTTTAATGCGCTCTCGTGCAGTGAGGATTGTTTTGCCTTGATATTTCTAAGAAATTTTCATACATTTAAAAAAAAAAAAATTCGAATGAAATTTGACATTAAATTTATAAAGAGACATAGAGTCTAGTTTTCGCCATTCACATGGTTTCGAGATGAAGTAAGTAAGTACAACAGTTCCATTTTCCCCGTCTATTTTGCCAAATAAATTCCACAACAAATTGGCATTTATTTAGACATTAAAAAAATCAAATCCAATTTGTGATTTCTTTGTAGCATTATCTCGTGAACAAACCTTCCAGGTATTTTCAAAGTTTATTACTTAGTTTTCAACACCTATTTTTTGTGTTTTATTTTTATTTCAATTAACTTATGGCTTATTTTGAGAATATACTCTAAATAGAACTATTAGAAGAGAGTTTTACGTTATTATTTCGAACCAAAACTTGATTTTTACCAACTGCTATTTTAAAATTTTCATCGAAAAAATTTTTTTACTTTGAATAAAGAAAGACTGAAACTCTGAAACCAATTCGATAAAGCTATAATTTTATATTGCCACATATGACAATAAAAAAAAAAAATTCTACTAGCAGTGGTAATGATAGTTTTCTTTTTCTTCATATCATCTAGTCTAGTTAAAAAAATAACTATAAGAATAAAAACAGATACAAATTAAACAGCTTTGACTTTGAAATTTTTAGAAAAAAAATGGACTAGTGATGACTTTACACAGAGTTTTACTGAGCTACATATAGGCCTACCCTATTTTATGTTTATGATTCCTAATTCATTTTTATTAGATATTCAAATCTACCAGCAATATGTCATTTAACTTAACTGCAAACTGCATTTAATACAACTTTAATTCAACTAAGAAAGCAATGCTCAATTTTCGTTATATCATGGCAATCGCCACTCAATGTGTGAACTGCTTACACACACAAAAAATACTCTCTCACAACATTCAATCTTTTATTCTCAATTTCTTTTATGGTGTCAGTCTGCAAATTGCGGAAAAGAGTTTACAGATTCATAATAAAAAAAAACCCCAAAGAAACTGTGTCTAGCAAAAGCGTACTACATAACAATTTATTTTAAAGCTCAATTCATTTAACCACCAATCGCAAGTATTTATATGTAAGAGTTTTGCATGCATCTAATTAAATATATAAATAATGATTTACAACATTTTCTCATTTTATGTACTTTCGTTCACAGGTTTTAACTCAAGAAGTAGAGAAAGAATATCAACATTAACTTCAAGGATTTCAATTATCAAGACGATATTCTTTTAAAACAAACATTGTCTAACTAGAATGAGCGAAAACAATTATAATGACAGACACAGGTCTTAAAGACATCATATTTCAAGTAAACGGATGTATTCATAACTACAACGCAGGGTTTCAAGCATAATGCCCAGGCTTTAAATGGATATCTGCCTATATGCATAGAAAAATAAGAAAATTCAGAACCCTACTTCCTTGGTAGGTATGAGCGCAAAACAATCCACAATGAGAAAATCACCAAAAAAATGTCTTTTCCCATCAAATCAGTCAAAATCTAAAGAGATCTCACACATTAGTACCCAAATGCAACTCTCTCGACATTCCCCGCACGGCAAATCCCATTCTGCCCAAAGTAACAATACGAAGAGATGTGAAAACGTTCCTTCAGATTACACTCCAGTTCTATCAGATGGGCAGAGTTGTCAATCCCTGACGGAGGCTTCTCTCGGTTCCCAAAGTCAAGCTCAGACAGTGAACTATCAAAACATCCAATCTGCAAGTTCTGCTGTCAATAATGAAAACAACGTACCTGCAAAGAAATGTTCTTACAAGATTTTTGGAGTGAAAAAGAATTTGCTTCTGAGATCTGGAGTAGCTTCTTTTCCCATGGGCAACGAACTCAAAACTAGCCCGAAACGCATTCCATTGTCTCCGCTTAAATCTGATACTCGACTCCAAACATCTCTAGAGTTATCCAAAGAGTTAAACAAAAGACATGAAAGCTCAATAACCATGCCGTTGAAGTTAAAATTCACCGATAAAGAAAATCCCGAAAGTGGATCGATGAGAAATCTCTCATCTGTCTATGATGATTGCCCTACTGATCTGAGCAAATCATCGATGGAGACAGCTAGACTAGACCATGAGAAACCACGGTCGCCTGTAGCCACAGCACCTCAATACTCTCCTATATCATCAGCCTCAGAGTCTTCAAACGTTTCTGATGTCACCGACTCTAGCACCACGCCGACATCTTCCAACAGCACAGACGATGTCACACACTATTCAATTCGGGCGCCAAGCAGCGGTGGACCAAGTACCAAACTGACTCTGGTAAGACAAGCAGGACCCTGTCCAGATAAAGCCCCAATCTTCAAAATATCCAAATTTCGAAACCCAATATCAAACATGGAAGAAACTAACTACCCAAAGGACCATGAAGCGCCCATGGATATGACTTTGAAGAGAAGCCAAGTGTCAGACAGGCTGCTAGGATCCGATGTTGTGGAAAAAACATCAAGAAAAAGGTCCCAAGATATAATTACAACTTTGGGGGAAATGCAAGGGAAATCATTGCGGACAGACAATCTCCCTCCAAAGCAGGGACTCATCCCATCCTCTGTCACCAATAACTGTTATAAAGGCAAAGAGAATATCCCACCTCCATTGTCATCTCATCTTCGGACGTCCACACCTGAACCATTGGTCTCCCAAGTTCTGCTACGCAAGAGAAAGAAGACTTTGAACGTTGATACTCAGTTGTCACGACCTAGCACTGCCCCACCAGCTGTATACTCGGACCTTACTAGCCCCGAAGCCATAGATCTTTCTAGCGGCTCCAATCAAGCTCGAAGATGTGATGGCAGTGAGGGAAAAGATGAAGGTGCTGCCTCAGAAAGTGAGACTTCTGATTCTAGAACGTCACTGTCAAAAATTCAAGATGCCGATACTGACGCTGAGGAAAAAGTCTTTGAGAACGACCTGCAGAAAACTGAAGGAGGTGAGTAAAAAAAAATTGCTGTGATAATCTGTGTCCGAATAATAATATACATGTATAAATGTGTCTGTTTACTTCAAGCTGAATGGATAGATCTACTTGTCTTTCATAGGTCTTTCATATCATGTACCCGGCCATGTCAAACCCTACTGCTGTCCTTTTTTTTAAAAATCTGCTAGCACCTCCCTATCGATTCCCATTATTCTCGCTACAGTCTTGTATCAGTCTGTCTATCAGCCAGTTCATATGCCTATCCCTTCTCCATGAATCTCAGTGCCTGTTTGTCTATAGATGTATTTCTTACCACCTGGATCTACCGTGAATACTCACTTTTGAAACATCCTATCACTAAAATAACCACCGATGCCTTTCGAGCTCTATTAAGTGTAAATAATTATGGCCTGCATATTATATTTCCAAAGGGATATTTTTTTTCTGTCCACTTATTTTACTCTCTCTCTCTCTCTCTCTCTCTCTCTCTCTCTCTTTCTCCATATCTGCTTTATCCTTTTACCCGCCTAACTATCTAAATGTATCCATCTATCTATCTATCTATCTATCTATCTATCTATCTATCTATCTATCTATCTATCTATCTATCTATCTATCTAAATATCTAAAAATCTATCTTTCTTTCTATCTATTTATCTATCTGTCAATGCGTCATCTATTTATTTATTTTTCCAAATACAATTATCTACAATATGTGCACCTTTTCCCCTCAGTATGTATTTCTTTCTCTTCGACTTCTGTCCGTTTCTCTAGCTCTGTTTAAATGTTTGGGCCTCTCTATTTCTTCAAAACTCAATCTGCCATTATCTCTGTGTTTGACTGTTTCTCTTATGGTTATCTAATTGTTTGAGACTGTTCCTCTATTTCTTTGATACCCAAATCTGCCACTCTCTCTATGAATATTTCATGATTCTTTGAGCCTCTCTGTTTTTATTTTTTGTAATAATTGATATGTCCCTCACTCTGTTCGCCCTTTCTCTCCACTCCCTCTCCGCTTCGCCGCAGATCCTGCAGTCTGTTTTCCTCATCAGAATCATAGCCATTCAAAGTTTACTTCAATTTTTCTTAATAATTAGCAATGCAAATGCAATAAAAACTTTCTCACCTTCAACTTTATGTATCAATTTTATCACGAACGCTTTCGTTTTTACCTAAACGATTTATATATTATCTTGAAGGAGGACTATTGAACTTATACCATTGCCGTAATCTTCACTTATTAAAAAAACAACAACAAAAAAAAAAAAACAAAAAAAAAATAAAAAAAAAAGTAAAAAAGAAAAGAATTTCAAAACTAAGATCAGAAAATCTACTGATTATACTATAAATCAGCACCAGAATACACAACGGTTCATCCGCCCAGCAGGTCGCTACTGGATTCAAAATTTGAGAAGTCGGCTAGAATAAATGAACCAATCCCAACAAACTCCACAACTTTTGAATCGCGCTCCATAACGTTCTGATATTGTCGTGTCGCACGCGCGCTCAGTGCTCAGCCCGGCATGATGCTGTGGTCCTCTCTCCTCTAGCCTGTGACACACCCCATCACTTCTGCCCGTTTCTGTCCCCTACCCTCTCTTCTCCTCTCACACTTCGCTGAATGACAGTTGACGAGTTTTCCACTTTATGTGGGACTTTTTTATTTCCTCTGGGTGTATTTCTTCTCTTCTGCTCCCCTCTCCATCACCCTTCCCCCCCCTAAAAAAAAAAAAAATCAGTTTTCTCTCTATTTATTTCCCACTTCCTTTATTTTATGTCAACATCACTGTTTATCTTCTTTTTCTGTGTGAATATCGTACCATTATTTCCCTCTAAATATTTGTCACTTTGCCTCTCTATCGCTCGTATCCTAAGAGACACTTGACTTGTGCAATACTATCATTTTAAAAACCAACAAAACTAAGTTATCATCATCATCTACCCATCTGTCTCTGTCTGTCTGTCTGTCTGTCTGTCTGTCTGTCTCTGTCTCTCTCTGTCTGTCTGTCTGTCTCTGTCTGTCTCTGTCTGTCTCTGTCTGTCTGTCTGTATGTCTGTATGTCTGTCTGTCTGTCTGTCTGTCTGTCTGTCTGTCTGTCTGTCTGTCTGTCTGTCTCTCTCTCTCTCTCTCTCTCTCTCTCTCTCTCTCTCTCTCAACTTTTCTGCTTGTGAATGCCCTAGATACAGCGAACTCCACCTCTCTCAGTTCTCGCTTGTCCAGCTCAAAATCCCGCTGGCGCCTCGATCCCCTATCGCAGAGTGCTCACAGTTTGTTGCTGGGCTCGGTCATCCGTAGCAGGACTTTGCAAATTAGGTCAGGACAAACCAGGAGGTCAAACCAATCCAGATGGTTTAATTACATGTATACTAACAGGGTCTTGGGACAAAAAATGAGAGAGGAAGGGAATGGGAGAAAGAAATTACTGAAAAACAGAATGGCAGACAAATTATGAAATATCAAAGGCAGAGAACTAGAAAACCGTAAAATTTTTGCCAATAAGGTGTTTTTAACAGAAAAAAAACGACAACAACAGGAAAAAGAATCAACTTGAAATTATTAATTGTTATGGCTCATCTATCTCACTTACATGATAGATAATCCTGGAACAGAACATACAACATTTATTTGTATTCATCCACACAATCTTCAGTCTTTCCCATCAGCATGTGAGTTGGGTTGTCGCCAAGAGATTAAGAAGAAACCATTCAAATACTTATAAATTTCACTTTCTTTCCTTCATTTCTCCTTGCTTTTCCAAGTCTTTTCCTGTTATTAAAAAAAAAAAAAATTGGCCAGTTTTCTAAAAGAAATCACAAAGATGCATGTTTTGCCTTGGTTACATCACTTCTTGTTAATGAAATTTAACAGAGCTTTAAATATTTTGCGGTTGACTCTCGTTTCTATCTTTTTCTTTTTCTTTATTCTTGCATTTTATCCCCGGTCTACTTTAAGGAATTACTAAAGAATTCCATTTACATAAACTTCCGTACATATATATATATATATATATATATATATATATATATATATATATATATATATATATATATATATATATTATTATATTATTATTAAGGCCTTCCGCTAAGTGTCGTCCGACACTCGCAGCTTCGGCAGCCTTCTTTATGTCTGCGGTGAAGGTAGTCCATTCTTGTCTTCTTTTTGCAATCTTTCTTATTGTTTCCAGGTCTTTTAGTGATGTGAGAGAGATGCTCCACCATATATATATATATATATATATATATATATATATATATATTTATATATATCCTCTGTTTTGTAAAATCCACACTTACCAAGTTTCCGAATAATGGTTATCCCTCTATCACCTGCCTGCATGTCTGTCGGTCTCTCTCTCTCTCTCTCTCTCTCTCTCTCTCTCTCTCTCTCTCTCTCTTCCCCCTCCTCTCTAAGTCATGTTTCTCCCGTTGCTTTTTTGTCTCAGCTTCTGCATCTGACTGCCATCTCTCTCTCTCTCTCCAATGTCTCTTCCAATATTTTTCTCGACACTAATTGGTTGCTACTCCACATCATTTTAAAATTAAAAAAAAAAGTTATGAAAAATATGCGGTTCTTTTTGTTTAAAGCACAGTATAGGCATTGACCGAAGCTAACAGAAACCCTTCAGATCAGTGTGCGTTAGGGGTAATATTTTCCAATTTTACCAAACTGCTCAAATTTCTTACACAAAGTCAAGGGATTTCACTAGCTTAGCTGAACGAATACAAAGGTCGCCAAACGACTTAAATTTCTATGGTGGTTTACTAGAAAAAGGCCAGGTGTTTCATGGCCCGTTGGGCGGAAAAACTGGTGTGGAGTCCACTTTGTATAGCTGATAGCCCTCGTCCCGCTGTCATAGTGTCCCCGATACCACCAGAGCCGCTACCTGGGCCCTTTGATGTTAGGTCGTCTGTCACAGGGGTCATGGGTCACCGCCCCCAACAGTCTTCTGAGCGCTGGCACGCGTCTCTTCAGATAAAAAAACAGTAATGAGACAGATGCTGGATAAAGGGGTCAAGAGAAAGAAGGGAAAAAAATGAGAGAGACAGAAAGAGAAAGCGAGAGAAAGACAGAGAGAACGGAGGGTTAACGTCCTATTTGACAATTCTAGACATTGGTGGACAAGAACACAATCTGCGCGCGACACGCTCGGAGAGAATGACAGAACAGAGAAAAAAAATACACAATAAGGCTGATAGACTGGACAATAGAACAACACGCAATGCTGACGCAGTTGTCACCGCTTATTAATTTTACCTCTTTAAAGTTGTCGGTGATGCTATCGCGTAGCGTCGTGACCAATGGATAGTTTGCATGATGCTTGTCAGAGTTGAATTAAGTCTTCCCGAAAGACAGAGCTGACATGTAACACTTGGCTTGCCCCCGTTTTGTTGCAAATGCCAGATTTGATCGACGAAAGATATAAAACAGGTATTAATTATACACATACGTTTTATGCTGGTTATCAATGAATGAAACGGGAATTTTTCTTTTACTAATACCGAAGAAAAATAAAAATAAATAACTTAAGTCCCGAGGAAAGGTACGTTTAGTTTGGAAAAATTGACGGCAACAGAGTGGGTTGGGTTATGATTATAGTTGGAAAGCCACGAGCGTTTCAGTATGATACATCAATATCAACTGGCAGAAAGCAAAAAGAAAAAAAAGGAACGCTTGGAGAAACAGAAGGAATAGATATCAAGAGAAGAAAACACGTTAAAAGTCCAGAAAGATTTATAGAGAAAAGGATAAAACATATAAAAGATTTATAGACGCAGATAGTTAGATGGATAGACAGATGGATAGATAGATAGAAAGAGAGATAGATAGATAGATAGATAGATAGATAGATAGATAGATAGATAGATAGATAGATAGATAGATAGATAGATAGATAGATAGATAGATAGATAGATAGATAGATAGATAAGTCGAAGTAAAATGGCACATTCTCTTTAGTGCAAACATGGTGCAGTCTTTAGCAGCGTGTTCCATCGAGACCAGGTGGAATTAAGACGAGACCAAGAATACATGGAGCTATCAGTCACAACAAAGAGCAACCGCAGGTCAAACAAGGCGGCCTATATTTAAGACCATGAACTTGGCGACATATGGTGATGACGAAATGCTTCACCAACGAACGAGTCAGTTGACAAGCAGCAACCAGTGCCTGCCTGGTCCAGGAGTGGAGGTGGCTGTAGCTCCCTCGATCTGGAACGTGCGCAGGTCAGAACAGGCTGGAGACGAGAAGAGAGGTGGTTAAAAAACAAACTGGCGGCACGCGAACAAAGACCTGAGGAATGAGGAGCAAGCTCTGGGCGGGTACCGGCATTCCCGCTAGAGCGAAATTTATGTGGTTCTGGATTTGCGCGACAGGCTTAAAAATTAAAAAACAAAAAACAAAAAACAAACAAACCAAAAAACAACAACCCAACAACAACAAAAACTTAAGAAAGAAGACATCGGGTAGATGATTCTGAGAGTTTTGCTGTAGACACGCGGGTAAATCGACTCATTTTTCTTGTTTCATGAAAATCGTATGCAATACGTACATTGTGTCTGCATAAGTTGCGTTTAAGATGAGAATGTGGCTAGCGTATACATGTATATTGATGAATGAAATTCCGACAGGGATAATGATTGATGAAAGAGAATTGAAATCATAGAAAACTATTATGAAAGCCTACTTTGATCTGAAAGATTTTTTTTAGGGAAAAACATTTGTAAATAATTTTTTTTTAAAATTTACAGCCACCTACAATTCAAACTTTGTAAAGACAGAACAATTGGATTGAAGCATGCAAACACATTTAAAAAAAATAACGTTTTCGAAAATGGCTATTAGTTATAACCAACATTTTAGATTTTATCAGAATCAGTTTATAATTCTCGCTACAATGTTCTTGACTTTGTTAGAATCAGGCCCCAAGGACTCTACTTCACTGGCCTTGCTAGCTCTAGTGTGGATGATTCTCTGCCGGGACACACGACTTAAGTATTAGCATAACGTTCACCACAAGCTGGTCAAGTGGTTTTAAACTAGAAGGCTGGCGTGTGCCCACGAGATAAGATGAGTTAAAAGAGACAACTGTTATCACACGATTACCTTTACAATACTAAGCTTACTCTCTTAACTCTCTGGCCCAAGGAAAGAGTTTAACAACAAAATTAATAACTTATAACATGGGTCTTGGTCATAAAACTGTAAAGAAACCCTAAACTTGTTATCAGGTAAAAACAACAGCAAAAAACCTTTTCAATACATTTTGTTCTCTTTTGCTTGTAACGTTAATTCTTAGGTAACCATTTTGCATAGTTCGGTAATATTTTGTTTTCGTTATCGAACCAAAAGTTTTCTTCAATGGTGAAGAAAGATCTCATTTTACCTCCCCAAGTTCAACTATTTGCTTGTTAGAAAATCCACCATGTTCGTAAAACCTTCTGATAACTTAAAGAACGTAAAGAAAGAGATGAGAGAGAGAGAGAGAGAGAGAGAGAGAGAGAGAGAGAGAGAGAGAGAGAGAGAGAGAGAGAGAGAGAGAGAGAGAGAGAGAGAGAGAGAGAGAGAGAGGAGCTGGTATTTGTCAATGGAGCGCTCTACCGACTAAGCTATGTAGCGTAATATGATGTTTTAGATCTTTTATAGTGAATAAAAAATATACAAGGATCTTCGCATTCACTTTGCATTCGATGATTCAAGATATGTTTTAAATGTAACCCTCGGCCCACACAATCGCTATGCCTCACCAACTTGCTTATTTAAAGGTTAAAATCACTTTTTCTTCATTTGAACCACCAAGTCGTAGCATATTAGAATAGATATCTACCATAAACCAACTAGGAGAGTCTCCTTGGATTAGATTAAATTGTGCAATTCATGGCCACGGAGAAGTACATTTAAAAAAAAAAAAAGGGGGGGGGGGGATTCGGTTGAGGTGAATATCTCTTAACTGTCAGAAATTAAACTACATGTATTCAATTTTATTCTGTTATTATTTTACTTTTTTTTTTCTCTTTTGTGTGCATTTAATTCTCTTTGTCTGATTTCTAAAACATTTTTTTTTTTTATATTAAGGGACATTTCATAAGACATTGATAAATTTTTTGATTAATTGAAAAAAAAATAGGGCTGGGTAATTTTTTTCTCGTTCGTTATGAAACCAATATAGTTTGAAAAAAGTCTCCCTTTTTTTGCCTGCAGAGCAGTTGCCAATATGTGCATGGTGTTAAAAATATGTGTGTGTGTGTGTGTGCATTTTAAAAGCAGTATCGATAGAAACAAAGTAAGGAGGAGAGGAAGGCGAACGTAATGTATTTTTTTTTAAAAATATAGTTTGAGCATGAAGCTACAGGGGGAGGAAGAAGGTGCTGTTTCTCCTGCGGCCACAGCTGGCGGTGCTGTCACTGTTGAGGTCAGAATTTCAACTCCACACCCCTCAACCTTCTCTCTCTCTCTCTCTCTCTCTCTCTCTCTCTCTCTCTCTCTCTCTCTCTCTCTCTCTCTCTCTCTCTCTCTCTCTCTCTCTCTATACTCCTCTCCTTTTGAATCCGGCTCCAAAAGACTGTTGGAGGACTCCAGAGTATCGAGGGCTATTTTGTGTTTCAAAGGCCTGTAATGGTGGCGCAGTAACTAGTTATCGACAGGTGTTTTTTTTTTTTTAACCTCAGCCTGTTGGTGTGTATGTATGTCACTTAATTCCTCGGCCTCTCTCGCTTGATGAAGCACACATTTAAGTTGAGCGTTGTTGCTTTGTGAGTTTTTGCCCAGTATTCAATATTTAGTGCTAGACTCACCTCTATCTTAGATGATTCTGTTTTTCGTTTTAGTGGCACATCGTCTCACATATTTCAGCATTCAAATCATGATGATTGGAGTATCTTTAAATAATTAAAATTTTTTTAGATTAGTTAAAAAAAAACTACCCAGAAATATATGAGATTGCTTTGCTTATCATAGGTGTACATTATAAAAATTAAAAGTGTTATATTTTTCATCGCAGTTTCAGCTTTATTTTTTATTCATATAATAGAATAATTAATATAGAGTGACGGAGAGAGAGAGAGAGAGAGAGAGAGAGAGAGAGAGAGAGAGAGAGAGAGAGAGAGAGAGAGAGAGAGAGAGAGAGAGAGAGAGAGAGAGAGAGAGAGACGGACAGACAGACAGGCAGGCAGACAGAGAGAAGAAGTTGAGAGAAAAATTCGCAGTCCGATGTAGACAAGCTGAGAAAGACAAGGGCTCAAAAAGAAAGAGAGAGAAAAAGAAATATAAATAGATAAAAGGATAGATAGATAGATAAAAAGAGAGAGGAAGATAGCAGAGAAATAATATTAAATAAACAGAGACAGTAAGGGACAGAGAGTTTAAGAAATTTGAAAACTAATCATAAAACTAGAGAGATAAAGTTAACTATGACTAGGGTATAACATTGAGGTATGAGGGAAACATTTAAGGTGGAACAACATCTTGGAATGAATAGAACATTATTTAAGAAGAAAGGATCGAACATCCTTGAAGAGGTTTATCTTTGGGCATCAAGGTGGGTCACAATTCGCTATCCATTGTGCTAAATTTGACACCTCTCGCGTTGTGAAAACACACGGAGCTAATATTATTGGTGGGACAGACTTTGGACGGCAAACTCTTCTATCGGTACCTGTAGTTTGAAATGATTTTATTCATTGATTATGCGGACTATATTATTGTTGTGCTAGAAGTGTAGTTATGAAGTTCAGAGAGTTAAATATAAGTTACAACGAATTCGTGAGACTGGCCGACAATAGGAAATAGACAGAGACATTTAAAAAAAAAAACTTGATTAAAAAAAGACATATGCAAAAAGCAAAAATTAAAAAATAACCAACAAAGAAAACAAACAAAGACAAAAACAAAACAAAAAAAATTCAGGTTTATGAGTATTTAGATTTTAGATTAACAGACTGTACTAAGGGAAATATTAGATAGGTAGGTAAATATGCAGTTACATAGAAAGGGAAATAAATAGATGGGTACACAGAAAATTAGACAGACCGACAAAAATACTGAAATACACATATTTAAATATAAAAATATGCTAAAACAAAATTACAGTGAGAGAGAGAGCGTTGAAGAGAGGTAAATGAAAAGATTTATAGATAGTAGATAGATAGATAGATAGATAAATATTGATAGAAAGATAGAAATAGAAGGATTCGAGAGAGAGAGAGAGAGAGAGAGAGAGAGAGAGAGAGAGAGAGAGAGAGAGAGAGAGAGAGAGAGAGAGAGAGAGAGAGAGAGAGAGAGAGAGAGAGAGAGAGAGAGAGAATGAGAAGTGGAGATGGTGCAAGAAATATCCAAACAAAACTGAAAAACTAACTTTCACAAAAGACAAAGAGATAAAATACACAACTTAACAGAGCAAGAAAACAGTTCATGGAAGTATGGATTGGAAACAAAATTTCCCGAGCCCACTTCTATAGAACGGCACTCCCAGATTTATGTCGATCAACAATGCTATTTCACGAAATTATGATGTGTAATTTCAAGTCATGAACTTGTCCAAAAAGTAGACACGCATGAAAGACTTCGTTCAGGATTCTGAGAGTATAGAAGGATAATTACTTAGGTTGAAATTTTACAAACTTTACTAACTATAAAAAAAAAAAAAAAATTGTTACATTTGAAAAACCATGCGATCCTTTTTTCATAGTTTGCATAAATATATATTGATGAGAAAACCTGCTCCGATTCGTTAAAATTTCAACATTGTTTTTTTTCGATAAGATATATCAAATCTTTTTAAAATTCTTATCTAGTAACTGATCTCATTAAACGTTCATTATCATGTAATTTCAAATTAAAAGACAACAATGAACTATGGCAAGGCATTGCACTTCTTGACTTTTTATTTCACCAACATAATGAGCCTTTAGAAAGGTTTGGAAAGTTTAGAGTTTGCTATTTTCTAACACTGTTTAAAGCTTTTGACATCTTCAAGTATATATCTGAAGGTGTCAGATGTGAACTATTAATATCGCAACTATTACAATTGATGCTGCCCCTTGACATTAAAATAAGAAATACTGTTAATTTTTTTATCTAAATGCCGAAAGTTTGTCTTATTTTAATCAGGCTCCCAAATTAGAGGATTCTTTTTTAGGTGATGTTTCAAAATCTGAAGCAGAGAAAGTAAACCTTATATTAATATCTTTTTGTACTTTAAAAGCGTAATAGTATATATTTTTATATGCACCGCCAAATTTCTCCTTTTGCCTGGATGGATTCTTTTTTCTTTGAAGTAGAAAGGGCTCCTGGAATGACTGCCTTGGGCTGAAGACAAGAACAAACCTTGCTGAACGAAATGCTGCGAAAAAAAAAATAAAGCAGGGCCTACATGTTTAACAAAAAGGAACGCGGATGAAATCAAGTCTGTCTAGTCTTTGTTGATCAACTACGCCCGCCTTCCCTTGCGAGTTCATTCATAAAATTCCCGTTTGTGTCCTGTTTTCCCACACGTCTTCCTAGAATCCAGCAGCGCAATTAATCAGTCTGCAACATGTGACTTTTTTTTGCCTTGTATGATGCTTGAAGGCAACCTTGAGGAATGACATCACAAAAAGGCTCTACAGTGAAACAAACTATAGCGTGCTCAGTCAAGCTTGACATAAACTGGTAGATTATTTTCTGAAAGTCGGCGCGCCAAGCAAGACCCAAAATTAATACGCAACAGCAGGCTCAAAGATTACAGCATTTGCTGGTTTTACCTCAAATCTCTTGAGATAAATATACTAGTCCTGAAACTGGAAATCACCAGTTAGTCCACCTTATCTCTCTCTCTCTCTCTCTCTCTCTCTCTCTCTCTCTCTCTCTCTCTCTCTCTCTCTCTCTCTCTCTCATTCTGTCTTTTCCTCATCCTCTTGGCATGCTTTTTCCTCTCTGGGACTTGTATTATTTTATGTTGTTCTGTTTCTAATACTGTCTCATTTTAACTCTTGTATTCTACCATTTTGAAGTTCTCTTTGTTAAAGCAAAATTAATATTCTCTGTGTAACACTCAATAACACCAAATGCTTCTGAAGCTTGAAAAAGTAATTAAACGATTATTCCCCTTCAAAATTGCGTTATAATAAGATTAGAACAATTACTCGTTTAAGGGATTGTTTAAAAATTCTCCAATGTTCTAATACATTGATCTCCCTTTCTTAACTGGTTCTTTTATTTTTTTTTTATTAATACGAAAGATTCTGTCTTCATTTCAGAGTTCACGTTACTTTTTTTTTAACCTCATACGACTTTTTTTTTCTGATCACTGCAACTAAACCGAAACATTATACTTGTACGATGACGTATGCCACTATCGTAATAGCCATGCCAGAGCTACGTAATACAGCACAAAGCGTGGTTCCTGAATGTGTGTGTGTGAGAGAGAGAGAAACAAAGAGACAGAGAGAGGCAGACAAAGATATATATATATATATATATATATATATATATATATATATATAGAGAGAGAGAGAGAGAGAGAGAGAGATTTATAAAATGAAAACTGTTATGTTGTAAACATGTGTAGATCTAGCAGAAAGAAAAAAGCTTGATGGGGAAAAAAAATATACAGAGACGACAAAAAAATGAAGGTAGAGAAAGAGGAAAAATTCTCGAATTAGATCTAAGAGGAATTAAAAGGGGTTAAATAATATAGAACTTTTAAGTGAGAAATAAAAGAGATCTGTAGGTAAGTCAAAAGCTAAATGATCAGAGTCATTGTTATCTGAATCTGAATGAGACCATTGCACTGATGACATAGCTTCACTGCGCGTTTTGCAAATACGGGATTTCTCTCTCTCTCTCTCTCTCTCTCTCTCTCTCTCTCTCTCTCTCTCTCTCTCTCTCTCCCTCTCCCTTTTTTGTGATTTTCAGCCTCATTGTTTTTGCGGTTCCCTCTTTATTCTTCCCCTTTCTTCCTCTTTCTCTTCTCTCTTCATTTCAGTATTCACTTAAAAAAATAAAAAAGGAAAAGGGGGGAAAAACACAAAAAAGCAAGCAACCGACGACCTCATTCATTAACCGCATGGTCTAAAGTTTTAATCTAACCTTCTAGCATGGAATTTTAAAACTGTTGCTTACTTCATATCAATGCAATTACACACTGGGACCGACTTAGAGCAGGAAATATTGCCGGTTGCATGGAATTTTAAAACTGTTGCTTACTTCATATCAATGCAATTACACACTGGGACCGACTTAGAGCAGGAAATATTGCCGGTTGCAGAAATTACTAATCATGGGATTATGATAACTCTATTTAACTGTAACTGAAATGTAGTGCCTGGCTGGTAAGTGAAACTCAAACATTGAATTGATATGTCACGGTACTGGACAAACGAATTCAACCCACCTAACAGAGACTATGGTTAGGTAATGAAAGTTGATAACAGTTAGAGAAGTTAACTGCTTTATTAAGAACTTGAAAACCCGCGTTTTATTTTTAATGCAATCTTTTGGTAGTTAAAAAATACGTATATTAGATTACAGAAAATGTGATAGAAATTAAGCTAACAAATGTAGAGGATTTAAAAAAAAGAGAAATACGAA
>JAWDGP010003399.1:987500-990000 GCA_033675545.1 Elysia crispata | reverse complement strand
TTCTTCAATAAGGAAAAAGAAAAACTTCAAATTTTGCAATAATAATAATAATAATTTAAAAAAGAGGTTAACGAAGCTTTATTCAATTTTTATGCAGCAATGTGCATACTAAGAAAATATGCTTTTAAAATTTCTATGAACCCACCAACCCACTCTCTTCCCTTACCCCTTCCTCCACATACTCATGCCTCTATCCGTCCCTCGCCTTACTGTTTATTTACATTGTGGCGCGTCACGTGACCCCGCTCTTCTCTTCCAACACATTGGCCCAGCGACTCTTCTTATTCCGAATTTGGGCTGGGGCACAACATCGTGCACTCTTTGATTAATAAAAAAAGTTATATTAAAAAAAAATCAAATCAGCTAGGCAAGTCTTTCAGGGGACAAAAAAAAAAAAAGAAAAGAGAGTCTTACGGTCTTACACGACTTATAAAAGCAACGAGTTTAGACATAAAGAACAAATATATCATGAGAACACTAATCTTATTGTTTTTATGTATGTGTTTAAAAACGATTTATTGATTTGTTTGTTTCGTGAAGAATTCGCTCAGGTATCAAATTAGAAGCAATTGCGAGATTATTATGGTAAAAATCATTTACTACAAGGGACGTAGTGCAATGAAACACAAACAAATATTTTGTCAATCATATCTTATGATTAATATTCAATCTAAAGATACAGAAAATTAGATTCATTGATAGACCAAATCTAAAAGAATTGGGATTAAGAAAAATGCACAGAAAATAGACGCATTTTTGACAAAGACATGTAGATCCATTAAAGGAAAGTGTAGCTGAAGTGGAGAAAAAGAAACAGAGCAGGTTGAATAACGTAGGGAAGAGTTGTTGAGGCAAAGAGAAAGGAGTAAATGAATAGACGAGCTGAGAAATACAGTAAGATATATATATATATATATATATATATATATATATATATATATATATAGAGAGAGAGAGAGAGAGAGAGAGAGAGAGAGAGAGAGAGAGAGAGAGAGAGAGAGAGAGAGAGAGAGAGAGAGAGAAAAGTAGGGTGTTATGGACAGATTGTGATAGGCAGACAAAACACACACACACACACAACAGAATTAGAAAGTGAAAGAGTTCATGAAACAGACCAAAGTCAACTAGACAAAAATCATACAGAACTTCTTCTTCTTCTTCTTTTTTTTAATTCTGAAACTCCGAAATCCATTTTAACTTAGATATAAAAATTGCTTCAGAGGATAAAATATCTAACTTGGACTTGGTCCTTTACCCCGCCGCCCTTTTTTTTTCCCTCTACCGCACCGCGTATTCTCAATATGCATATGCTTCAATTTAGTTCGTTAAAATTTCGTAAAGCTTTTCTAAATTGAAAGGACGATTCAGTAAACCAGATGATTTCATTACTAGCGTTCGACCTTTTAAGACTATTCTTCTCTTACTATTCTCACGGGCTGCTTCTAAAGCGCATGTTTAAATTGCGCGCGTTTTCACGCCACTGCCCAACCAGAACCGGTTTGAAATCCTTGATGAGCACTGCAAGTTGGACGCTGGATCCACTGCCACTCTGTTGCATGCAAATTAACACACATGCATGTGCACACACACATTCATACTCATATACACACTATCATTCAAAAACCTTCGCACAGAAAGAAATTATGAGAAAATGATTCTCTGAGGAGAGGCAAGGAGGGTGAGGGGGGATCACAAAGCGAAGAAGTTCAGTTGCACGTGAGTTATAGGATCAAGTTACCCAACCGGCCTGTGAGAATTCACGGCTGAGTGAGAGCAGACAAAAGAATGAGCCCAAGGTTTAGACTGCTTTAATTCTTGGTGAATTAAGCAGTCACGTCGAAGCCAGGTTTAATTTAGATGTTATGCTGGCACTCACAGCAATAAACCGGATAGGCGCGAAATTTGATTTAATTTTAAGGTTGATTTTCCTCTTTCTTTCTGCATTTCATTTTAGAAATTAAGAAACAGAAGACATGTCAATGCTGATCTTGTTTTCATCATCATCATCATCATCATCATCATTATTATTATTATTATTATTATTATTATGATAATAATGATGATGATGATGATGATGATGATGATGATGATGATGATGATGATGATGAGATAATACAGTTAAAAAATACAACTCAAGTCCAAACGCACCAAGGTTAGAAAACCTTACGTATCTTCAATATTTTTCAATTTGATTTTTGTTTTTATGTGGTAGTTCAAATAACTTGTAAAAGTCAGTTTCAGCTTAGACCAGAATGTAAAATGAAAAAAAAAACCACATGAATTTTTCTATCTGTCATTTTTTGGCAAATTGATATTAACCATAAATATTTTCATGCAAATAAAATCGTAACAAAATCAAACAGAATTTCCCCCATGGAAGGTTATTATTTCGGATCATTTTTAAAATATCAAGTAAAATATTTTTTTTAATGAAAGACGACTTCTATTTAGGAATAAATGAGCTATCCACGCGCTCAGGAAACTCAGTAACATCTTAAAC
>JAWDGP010003399.1:960000-985000 GCA_033675545.1 Elysia crispata | reverse complement strand
TATATATGAGAATTTCGCTCAAAATATTTATATCTCATTTTATAAAGCACAAAATGAAGATCACATTTTATTTCTGTTCAGTCTTTGCCTTTTCCAAAGATACATGTTCATTCGAAACTGAAATGTTGATGAAGTATGCTGAGGGTGATGATAAAAATAGTATCCCTAAATTTACAAGCATTATGCGTTTGTGTATACCTCTGATCCGTGCTTTAAATGTTTCTGCGAACATCACTCAACATAAAATTGTTACTATATTTATTATGGAAACACCGTGTTACATAATTCTGAAAGTCACCCGCAACAGAAAAGTGGTATCCAGGCAGAAGACAGACAGAAGTGAGCAGACAGAGACTAAGTTAATAGATATCAACATCAGCTTTCACGTTCATCTTTAGCAGTGAGAGAATCGTCTTGAAATGTCAAGCAAAATTGACCGAGTTAACAGTCGTCAGAGGCTGTAGCACTCTTATCGTAAACGATTTGTCTAGAGGTCAGCTAGCCCGTTCAGATTATACTCTTGGAGCACTCACTGACAACATCCTGCTCGCCGACCACAAAGATGGTTGTCTGTTGTGATATCTTGCCAGACCTTCTGTGATCTTGACAGACTGTCTGATAAGTTGGTTGACTGGGTGAGGGCTTATCTGTAAAACTATTTGTCTTCTTGTCTTCAGGGTTGTTTCCACCAATATCTACCTTTTCTTTTAGGGAGGGAAATTTAAAATTACCACTATTAAGTTTTCTTGTAAATAATGTATTTTTATATATTACTCAGGGATTTCAGGGTTCTCTTTTTTTGAACAAGTAAAAATAGATGTTTTGCATCGTGTGATAAGAACCCAAAAAAAAAAAAAAATGCAAGAGACGACAGATCTTTTAAGGGTACTTGGTGTAATACTCTTTAAAGTAATATCACACGCTCGAGAGTGGGAACACCACGAGGAAAGATTGCGATAATAACTATGTGTTTTTTAAGGAATAAAACCAGTAAACATTAGAGAAAATAATCATGGAAAAGAAAGATGGAATTGAAAAAAAAAATACAATCCTGTTGACAGCATCTATGGCACGCATTTTATATTAAAGTAATTGACATTTTCATTTCAAATTCATCTTTTTATGTACGTAATTTACATCACATAGCTTAACTTGGGTTTATATTCTAACTAGGTGAGCAACATCAACATGCAATGATAGATAAGGCAGGAAGCAATCGGGTACCAGTATTTGACTAACCGCACTTCTAGGCTGTCGAAGAAAGTATAATTATTTTCAGAGAGCAATTAGCACTTAGCAACTTAGCAACTTCATTGTAACCAAATCATCTGGCGACACAAGCAGCAAATTATGTCGCTTGATTTTTAAGATGTACAATGCGATTTTATAAAGAGTTCGACCATCAAAATTAATTAAAGCCATGAACTATGTACAAAATAGATCTAAACGCATTTCGAAGTTATTTCGCAATTAAAATGCAAGCATAATTATTTTGAATTGCGCAATGTCAAGATCATAACGGGTACTCAAAATTTAAAGAAAAACGACGTGTCTCTAAGAGCAACATACTTTCCGACGCTATCTGAAACCTGCAAAATAATTTCGCTGCTTCACTTTTATACTCTTAAAACTGTTCATTTAGAGAATGAGTTATGCTATATAGTAAAAAAAAAATCATGAACACTGACCAACAGACAGATGCATTTAAATGACATCCATGGTAACAGTTTGAGGTACAGTATGATTTATTGTTTTTCATTTGCGATTCTTTATGTATTTTTTTTCTATTTGAATTTACTCACACTGTGACATTATTAGCTTCAGCGCTGTTGGACGGTTAAGTTTCCTTATTACAAGCATTTTTTTTTGTTTTTGTTGTACACAATGTTTTCCCAATCATCAAGTTCATACACATCAAACTGAGGCATCTTACAAAAGAAGGAAACAGTTCTATTAATCTAAAAACGAAAATTAAGAGAGGATGCGTAGATAGGTACCGATTTGTATTTTTAAGATTCCGATTTAAAATGTGAAATTAATTTCTTTTGATTAATGGCAAGTCAAGGTAGATTGTGGTTCGTAAACCAAAAACAAATAGCCAAAAATAAAATACAGAAGACAAAAAAAAGATGAACAGTTACAGAAATAGATAAAAACATTATGTGATGAAAAGAAATGAAAGAACAAATAGATAAAATGGAGAAAATAGTCTATTCTCGATATCATTCCTTTCTTTCATTCAGCCTAATTTTCGCCCTTCTTGTTTTCAGCTTTTATATCCACTTTGTTCTGTACATTTGTGAAAAAGCTTGTATTTTCATTGATTTCTTTGTCTACCATGATGTTTGACACTTAAACTTGGAGCCTATCTTGGTAAAATCGGATCATGGTTTTACTCAAAATCCTCATTACCATCTGTATTTATAAACAAAGTGATTGAAAGAGATATGTCTATTTTCTTTTCTCAGACAATATTCCAAATCAGGGAAAATCCTGTACCATCTTGGCTACCAACTTTTGTGCGAAATGTGAGAACTTAAATACTTTTAATGTTGTACTATAATTCATTTCATCTCTGAATATGAATCGCAAAGAAGAAAGGAAAATTCCAAACATTTTCGACCAATCAGGGTTCCTAAAAATATGAAAGCAAAAAAGCAAAACAACCATGACCAATCAAATTTCTCCATCTGAGCGACCAGATTGTCTCGATCTTAGTTTGAAATCTTCATGTCTTGTTTCTTCGCTAGAGACAACCAAAATAGCGAGAGTGATCTAACCTAACTAGACGTCCTATTGAATTTACTAGTAATCCGTAGAAACATCAAATCCCTTTAATGTATTGAAATCATGAGACACATGAATAGCCGCCTTATTGTGCCAAGGTGTCCGCACCTATTGAATTGATATGAGTGAAGAATCCGAGCTGTCGTGTCCTGTATGGGGGAAGACGTGATGTCTATTGTGCCGTCATAATTTTTGTTAATGTCAAGGTTATCTCGAGCACATCCCATACTGTGCTTTATCTCCTCCCCCTCCCCCCTCTCTGTCTGTCTATCCTTTTTTCTCTCTCTTTTTGTTTTTCTGTAAGATATTCTACGTCTCAGAATCTTTCTCCCCGCCGTCTTTCATTTAGATTCTCTTCATACATCTACGGATTTCTTTTCATCTCACTGTCACTGTTCATCTTTTTTTGTCTTCTGTATTTCATTTTTTGGCTATTTGTTTTTAGTTTACGAACCGCAATGTACCTTGACTTGCCATTTATCAAAAGAAATTAATGTCACATTTTTAAATCGGAATCTGAAAAATACAAATTTCGTGTTCAGAAATAAATACCTCCTTCTCTTCTTTCTTTTATATAGTCTTTTCCATCTTCCGTGTCCCTCTCCGCCACCCCCTCTCCATTTAATCTCTCAGCACCAGGTACTGTCCTCTTATGATTTATACTGTTTTTGTTTTCTTCAGAGACTAACAATAACATGTTTTGCTTCTTTTGTCCATGAATCAAGTGAGCATGACATATGGCAACTAATTGACCTATTCAGAACAGATGGATGGACAAAAACATTTGTTCATTATTCAGAAATCCTCTTTGGCATGATTCTCAATGTCTCGCGCAAGCAGTTATGACTCACTTTCATTTTATGCCAATTAACAAAATAAATATAGATCAAAGTCACGATAATTTTATTTTGATCCATGAACTGCACTTTTCCTCTGCGCATTTTATGAGGAAAATGTTGATCTACATTAAACTCTATAAAAAAAAAAAGAAAAAGAAAAGGCACTTGCAGCAGATTGCTCACGCTTTACGCTGAATATATATCGCGTATATATTTCTTATATTAAATCATACTTTTTAACTTAAGCTAATCTTACCTTTCGGAAAAAAAAAAAAAACAAAAAAAAAAAACTACGGGGTCCAACATATTCTGTGTGATTTCTGCTTTGAATTATTAGGCACCGTCCTTCACAACATTTCAGACTTTGTCTCTAAGCTAGTGTTAACAATAGAAAACCTTTTAATCTCAGATTTTTTTTTTTATAGTGTTACCTGTACAACCTTTTATAATTGCTCCAGTGGTTCTTATGCATTCCGTAGTTGTCCATTAAGCGCAGGATTTAGGGACGGCTAACCGCCGTTCCTTCCCTTCTATGCTTCCTGTTCACGCAATTGCTTCGATTTGAATCAGCTTCTGTGATGTGCAGGATTTAGAAATGATGTACCAATAAGTTGTTTAATCGACAACACATTTTTATAACAAGACATGGAGTTAAATTTTAGTCTAATTAAGGAAGCTAAGCGGAAACCTTGGCATGGCGGAGGCTTGTCTTTGTAAAGAAACATCATATCAGATCAATAAGAAATCAACAGTTTAATCGTAAAGACGAAAGTTTCAAATAATTAAGCAATGAAATATTGATTACGACCAATCTTACATAGGAGGCATGCTTAAGTTTTTTATTGACCTGAAATAATTATTTCATAGCTCCTTTCAATTTTTAGAAACTTTTGAGGCATACGTTCCCCGATTTTTGTTTCGAAATTCACCGAAAAGTTCATTTTTAACACACAAAAAAATATTTAAAAAGATGATTAGTATAGAAGTAGGCTTTGAACTTCTTAGCGAAAAATAATTTTCGTCTGCATGGATTTTTTTCCTTTGGATTTCTTTTTTTTTCTTATTAGTTTTACGTACTAAGTTTTCCAAATGTTCGCTTGAATTTGAATTCTAATACATATGGAAAATGAGAAACTGGTCCATTCTGGACTCAGTTTGGAGAGCTGACCAAATGAGAGTAACTGATACTTGACAATTAGTCGCACGCACGATCCCTGTTGGTCTCGCTCAAGATAGCAAGAGCCTCATTACATGACCAACACCTTGGTCTTAACTTGGGTACCTAAATAAATCCGATGTGTCCATCTGGTCACCTGTTGGTGTTCAATCTCAGCCGCCGCTATTGTCTCCCATTGACCATTGCCCCTCCTTGTCCAGGGTTCACAATAGTGGTGGCGCCGCAGGGCTGCGACATTGTTCAACTGGTTGCTCGTACACAGTCAACAGTGGGTGTCCCTCCCACCCATGTCGGCGGCATGGACAACAGAAGAATCGGAGAACTTCTTGACTTGTTTACCTTGTTACTTATCCTACTGCCCATCCAGCTTCCCCATCCCCCTCTCGCTCCCTACTCGTTTTCTTTTATAATCGGAGAGCGGCTTAGGAGACCTGAAAATTATTGAGCTTCTTTATGGTGATTTGTAGATTCATGTTATAAGCAAGAAATGATAGCATGAATATTAATGACTTTAAGCCCCGCCCAGTTTAGAACCTTAAAATTTCAAAATATCTTATCTCTCAAGTACAGCCACGGATTAAGGGGCCGTACAATTTGCGAATGCACCAAACTGACGTGGACTGGTGGGCGGGGCCATCTAATTGACTAAGATAAAAAATCCGTCATTTATTTCGACTCTTTCCTAAAATTGACATCTGATGCCTGTACAATGTTTCGGAACTGTAAATACTGTAATTTGATTCGCCCTGAATGTCTTTAAGAACTTTATCCATCTTACCCAAAAATTTTGAGAGCTGATAGGTGATTGGTCATCTTGCTCTTTTATAAGGTAGACATTAGATAGATAGTTCGGTTTCTTCATTAAATCACATCAGTTGAGGTGTATCAATCACAGTGTGACGACCTTTACGCAGTTCTCTAAGATTTAACCAATTTTAAGAAGTGTGTTTCAGTCAAACTTATTGAAACATTTTTGCTGTTGAAAAATTTGTTGTGCAAAACTCCTGAAAAACGCTCTTGGAATTTTTTATTCACTGCATGGATACATGATTTTTACAAGTGCTGAAAAAAGTGGGTGACTTAGTTCTAGAAATTTAAACCTAGTAACTTGCTACATGCGCATGTGAATGGATTATAAGGTTTTCCCTTCAAGTTCCAATGCTTTTCTGTGAAACTTAACGTTTAATATCTCATTACTGTTTAAACCGCGACAATTCGTACATGATGGACTCCTTTTCTAGCTGGAATTTCTACGGTAAGAATTTTATCAATGTCCACTTTTCTATCCGTTTTTGTTGTTGTTGTTTTTCTCTTTATCTTCTAAACCAATTTTCAATCATTGCCACAGACAAATGTATGATATGACAATTTTGCAAGTTGTTTTGATATTTCAATGTTAGTATTCACCAAACTGAACTTTCCAAACTTCTCATTTTTTAAGTATCAGCTTCCAAATTTAGAACATGTAAAAATCCCCCAAGAATAATAGCTTATCTATAATTATGTTACGCTCATTATATAACCCGAATTGTAGGCAAATATCTGATTAAGTATTGATTTCTGAAAGAAACAAGGTTCACATTTTTCTTGTAAAAAAAATCCCAAAAAACTGATGAGTCTTCGCCTTAATGAAGTGAATTTCAAAATATTGACCGTGAAAGTCTTGGTCGTGTATTTCCTAGAAAGCAATAAAACATTCAAAAAAGCTTAACAGGATGCGGAGCTCATCTCTGGAAAGGATAGATTTTAAAAGAAAATAATGCAAGTATGTTTTTTCAAAATCCTTTTTTTTCCTCGGAAATTTTGCTTGTTATAGACTGACAGCCCGCTACCCACCATATTTACCCCGTCATCTCTTTATTTACCGAGGTTCCCAGCAGCCATATGAGTTAATGGTCAGCTCTAAATCTTTGTAAGCTAAGTAATATTTAAACTAAAGTCTGTGTTTTTGTGACAAATAAATATATCATTTTTGTTCTAAGCGTAATAAAAACCATAAGATAAAGTTTCATAGTCTGATATGACAAGGGTGTAAAAATGTAGAAGTAACGAAATAGTCTATTGCTGTTTCAAAACATGCTGACTTGCAGGATAGGTAAAACGTCCCAGTCCTCCCTGACGTAGATTGTTTTGTTCATCCATAACGCTAAGAATAGACGCGCTAAAAGATAATTATTTCATAGCAACTGCTGTCGAAAAAAATGTCCGATCGAAATGACTAATTCAATACAAAATGAAGAGATTTCGATGCTTCTTGTGTGATAACTCTTTACAATACCACAAACCTATTGTTTCAGATAGGAGATCCATGCAATGGAGCTAAAAAATTCTTTATTGTCGTAAAAGTAAAATAAAATAAGTAAAAAAATATTAAAAAGACAGATTTTTTATTTAAAAAAAAAAACAACAAAAGACAAAAAAAAAACCTATATTGACCAGATGCTTGTATTTGACACTTGCCACCCGTCGCTGTGAACAGTCATCTATTCCGTACTCGACCAGTACAGACTTTTAAAAAATCCGTTAAAGAACTCCATTCCTCTCCGTAGGACTCCCGGTCAATCCCACCGTCTTATGCCTGTGGGGTACTTAGTGTATGAGTACGAGTGACTTAGGAGACAAGGAAATCCAGTTGTATCTACAATGAAAGCATGGGACAAGGCACGTTGAGTTAAAGCCAGTCTGAGTTCCCACTGAGGGTCAGTAACTGTTATGACAGGCATGTTACGGGAGAGGAAGCTGAGTATGAAAGGTGCTCGCGAAAAGAAATCGACTTCAAACGGCGAACCAGTAAATTTTCAGTCAATAGGAGAAGTGGAAGTCAAAGCGAGCTATTGTATTGTCCTTGTAAGCGTTTAATAAATGCACAGTAGGGACCAATTTGAATGCTATTGATCGGCTAATTCACTTTGGTGAACTTTGAGCGCCTGCGTCTGCATTAGAATCAATTAAAATGTAATGAAATGACAAAGATGTCTAACCCCAGAAGGTGAGGATTTAACAAATGTACAGCGGGAGTGTTGTCAAAAGAGACTGCGTGGGAGCTGAGAGTGTAGATAGATCTAGTTATAGTGGGACCAACAAAAGTGGGCGGAGCAGAGGAAGGAAAGCAATACGCTAGAAGTCTTAGGAAGGCACCGCTAACACTCTTTACTTTAGCTTCGTATTGAGTACTGTTTTAAGAACTATTGACTGAGGTTAGAAAAAGTTTGCTTCGCAATCGACCGAAATAGCAAATTATATTCAAATCTTTATTTCACAATGCAGGGATTTTGAATAAAACCTTGATAGAAATATGAAAACCAATGATATTATTGGGAACCTTTGGTATTACAATCACATTATTCGGCACACTTAAACTATCTCCCATGTACTTAACTTTAAAAAGATAAAGCTCCACTAATAACCACCGAAAATGTAAAGTACAAAAATTTATGACAGAGTCCTGTATTTTTCCGATACCCTTCTCTCATTAGCATTGGCTGAACTTAAGATGTTTATTGGAAAAAAAATCTTTGGGGATAACTCACTTACTAGAAGTGGAGTGGAAATAATGCATCTTTAAATTTGCAATGCCTAAAAATAAAAAAAATGTATTGAATAGACAGAGATTTAGATTGAGAGTCCTATTTTTTTTGTCACAGGTTGAGATAATGTCTTATGCTACAGATCATTATGAAATGATCATTACTTTTGGCATACGGCAAGCCTTGTATATTTGAATTTAGAAATCTTAGTTTTTGGAATGCCAACAAAATCATTTTTTTTCGATACTTAACAAGAGAACAAAAAAGCAACCCTGAAATGATATGATGAAAATATTCAAACCCCTCATTTTTTATAGCGCGCTTCTTTTTAACCAATAGATTCTCGAATTTAAAGAAAAAAAAAATGAGGTTTTAAGTAGCAGTAGAGGAAGAACATTTTGTTAGATTGGAAGGAAATTGGGGAAAAGGGGGGGGGGGGGGGGGAGGAGGTGAGGGTAATAGGACGGTGGCGGAGAATAATAGAAGGTAAACATTAAATTATAAATAAATTGCTTGTAATCAAAGATCTGAAATCATTTGCTCTTTACCGGCTTGCTTCATAAGGTCACCTTGCTGTAGACAGACTTAAGAAACAGAAAGTAGGTTCATATCCAGTGCAGTATAAAACACTAGGAGACTATAGGCGTGTTGGTTTATTTGTTTATATAAAGTCTTCTCTAGACTTTGCAGAGTAAGACCGAAGTTTTCCCATGTAAATAGGCTTCCCTCATCCTAACTCTTTATTTTATAGAGTTAGTTGTTTAGGAAATTTAAAAGGACCATTTCGGATTTTTTTACGCTCTTTGCATTTTCTTTAATCTTACAAGATTGCGGAGAAAGTTCTTCTTCATACAAAGGAATCAACGTTTTACTCTTAAAGATGAGTCCTTAACCAGAGAATAATTTGGAAAATATCGAGTAGTAATAGAATAGTGTAACACTAGAAAAATGTACCGTTCTACCTGCTATTGATTTTTAACGTCCCTTAGCTTAGTTGCCCGGAGAATTTTATGGAGTGTGATCTGTGTCATTACCTTGTCAGGTTTGAGCATAACTGGCACTTGCGTAAGAATCAGGTCTGGTTTTGCATCTGGTATAAGGGGCCGTGACTTTATTCTCTCTAACAACTGGACTTTTTAAAAGAGCTCAGGTTTTAAGCATTCATACAAGCTGTCGTGTTCAACATTTAATTCAAACCATTTCAATGTTGGCACTGAGGAAAAAAAAATTCCAGAGCTTCAAAAGTTTTTGGATATTTTCTTTGCAAGAAAGCCATTCATAGATATTTGGGTTTTCATCGTAATAAGGGAGTTTTTATGCATTTGATACTTCTAATGCCAGGAAAAAAAACCCACCAAAAGTTAACACTTTTTACTGTTTCAAAGACAAGCGAATGGGAGAACAAGCATTACAATTTTTTGTTTGCTTGTCGCCAAAAAAAAAAAAAAAAAAAAAAAAAGAAATGCCTACCCAACTATTGTCATATTGCAAAAATCATTTTCATGTGAATTATTTTTTTGCGCTAAACCCCTTTTTCATATATATCAAAAATTCGCAGGGCTATAAGTGAACGGGATGGACAGCGGGTTAATATTTTGCTTAAATTAGAAACGAGAAGATATTATTTTGGCAAGAAAAAGAAGAAATTGGTCCTCCTTGTGAAATATCTAAGGCCTAAGAGTATGTATCATCCTTGGTACATTTTATTTACTGATTTTCTATGATTTTTCAAAATTTGTCTCTCAGGAACAAAATGAAACTCTATATTATTGCTTTTGTTCACTTAGCTCTTCGAAGCTATTTCAGTCGCGATGATGGGGTTAAGGGTGGGGTTGAAGAAAAAAACAACCCCCAAAAAATAGCAACCCTTTACTTACTCATTCACTTTTTATCCACCCTACCCCACCTTCCCTCCCATTCTTCTTCCAACCCCATTCAATAATACTCAGACCAGTGTTCACAATCACATTTATCGAAGCTAATGACACGATTATGACTGTATCACACAGGTATTGTGTAAACACAGATTGCGTTGTGTAAATATAACACTGTAGACGTCTTGATCGTGGACAATCAGGGACGATTAGCTCCGCCCACTGCAAAAGTTAGACCAATGAAAACGTGGGGCGCTAATCACAAAGCTGCGTATTAGATAAATAATCCTGACGTGAACTAATAACGTAAAGTTTTTAGCTCAAGATATAAATTTACATTCTGTGATTTTACTTCTGTGTCGACTGCAAAGAAAAAGAAATTAGAAAATTTTAGCTCCAGTCAGTGGATATTTTATAGAAATTAATAAATTTGTGTCGAGGATGGTTTTACGATCGGAAATGTGGAGGGTGAATTCAGAACGTTTTAAAATCTTTTATTTATTTGGAATCATGAATCAGTACACTTGACTCGCATTCAGACAACTAGATTTCTTTTTTTCAGCCATTTGACAGCAAAGTAAAACCGATAGTTTCTAAGCTTTACTCTATTTTTTTCACGTGATTTCAAAATGGATCAACTTACTCAATGTACAGATGGATATAAAGGATACTTTGTTGATGCTTACTCGACTGGTAAGGATCTTCCATTATTTTGTGCAGAGTGTATTATACACATGCTTAAAAAAACTTGCTGTGAACTTCATCAAATTGAAATGTAAAAAGAGAAAACTATTCCGAAAGGGCTGTCACCCGTCAAAAAAAAAATATAAAAAAGTCGCAATGAAATTTAAATAACAACGAAAATGCCGCATAGTAAATATCATTTGAAGAGTTATTATATGCATCACAATGAAAGTATTTGTATCTAAGCTCTACTCTCACTAAATGCTTACGCAGCTCTCACTGCAATTTACTAGTTAGTTCTTAAGTTTCCAGAATGAACCGGTTATAGTGTTGGATCCGTCATTGCTTTCCTGAAATTATTTTTGTCTTGTTTTCAACCGCCTTTTTTTAGCAACGTTTAATTTCAGTGCTCTGGAGCCAAGCTCTTGCAGCGTAATAATTCAAATCTAAGACACAGAATTATTTTATTTTTAATGTATTTAATAAAATGGAAGAATGCTGCGTGTTCGGATGCATGCATTTTAAGATCATTCCTTATTAATCGCATGTCCCAATCAATTCATATTGTCATTATCTATTGCAGTTCAATATAAAGAAAACATGTATCCACTATTTCTAGTATCCTTTCCATAAGCATATGCCTTGAACTTGCATTAGTTGTTCTCAAATTTTCTTAAAAATGAAAGAAAATACTGATAGGGGAAAAAGCAATTCTCGGATCATTATTCTGATCTAGATCTGCCAATAATAAATTTCATCTTAAAGCGTTTAAGTATCTGAACATATAAAGTAATGCTATTTTTTCATAAATAGTCACTTCAAATGTCGGAAACTTAACAGTACCTAAAGTACAGTAATTTAAAAAGATTTTTTTGCATTTCATTTTAATATCAAAATTAGTGATGTATCATTATGTAAAAAAAATTAAAGCTCCTCATAGAGGTACAAATCTCATAGAAGCCAAGAATTTTAGCAGTTCAAAATAATTTGTGGACACAAAAATGTAAGCGGTCTTTAGGACAAGACTGGTCTGTCGTAGGCTTTACCTCCGGCAATGGCACCCACTCTGAACCTGGTTTGGAGTAAGGAGAGAAACAACGCCAAGTTTAATTGTAACCAGGATAAGAAACCTGAATCTTCCAATCCAAAATCTGACTCATCAATACTTGGTCACTTATCCCAGTCTAAATTTTAAAGCTTTAAATGCTTGTACCTTATCAGTTATGTCCAACAAGAAAAAAGCACATTTCACCCAAAATAGAGAGGGCATCCTATTGCTTTTTTGTGCTTTAGCTATAAATGCTCCCGTTTCTCATTTAATGCTGGCAGTTGTTTAGCCAAGAAGACTTAATCATCAATTTAAGACAAGTCACTAATAATAAGAATAAAACTATTGTCTAATAATATGAATAATTTTACTTATAACTTAAAAATTTCATCTACAACTTCACTTTAGAAATAAGTCTTTAACGGAAAATAATTATATGATCTATTCTAAAATTACTTTAAGTATATGGAAAGAATACCTTAATCGTTTTTGCTTAAATTCGTGGAGTTTTTCAAAACTAATATTTGCAACAATTTGAAACGTTTCTCTTCATACACGCTTTATTTTTACATTCCTTTACAGTTTAATGTCACTCAGTTAAAAGTGTGGATTTTTTGTTGTTGCAAAGCAATTGAACTTCCCTTTTTCTCTACCTCTCTCTCTTCACTTGTCAAGCCACTGTATCAATGTCTCTTTGATCTCTTCTAGACTGTGTGTGTCTTAGTCTCGCTGTCTATCGGTTTTCTGCCTGCCTGTGTCTATCTCTCCGTCTCTCAAGGGTATCCATATTTTCCTCCTAACCCAATTCTCTTTTTCTTGCCTGGTAACACCTTCTCATGTTTCATTTTAAATACATTTTAAAAGCTTTAGTATATTTATACTTTTGCTTGATCATTTATAATGCAATGATATTGTACATAGTTTTGTGAAATTTGCAAATATTTTTCAAATCTTAACAATGAAGTATACAAGTATGTCATTTTGGACACATTTATCACTCACGATAATGTGGTCAGTAACTTTTTATATTTAATTCGATGATTTTTCTTTTAGATTTCCAATAATTATTCATGCTTTCCACACCAAAAATCATATTGCCATATTTGCCAGATAATCATATACAGTGACGATTAACCCAAAGATAGATTAGAGCCGATAAGATTGAATCGAATCCCCAACCAGAATATATTCCAAAGCTCTATCAATTGACTTAGCTAGCATCGTCAAACATACTCCTCCCCCCCACACACACACACAAACACGAAAGAAACACATTTTTGATCATATCTTGTTCCTTAGGTTCTGGCCAACCATATGGACATGCTGAGACTAGGCCAGCCAATGCAATGCCAATCGGCCTTCTTCCACCCCTGGCGCCCTCAGAGCCTAGAATCTCTTTGTCCTCCCGCTACTTTTTATCATCAGGTCTCTCTCTAAACGCAACTTCTCAGTTGCAGAGCGAGTACGCATACCGAGATTTGTACAATCGATATTACAACTCTGACACCTTAGGGAGAATGGGTTTGTCCAATCTGCCGGCACTTGATCAACCTAGAGCAGATTTTGTACATATACCACCTGTAACCCTCGGTTCAAGTCTTGTTCACAACAGTAGCCACTTTCTCGGGTCCCGTTCTCACAACAGCTTTCCAGGAAACGACATCTCTAGTTTGAGCGGTGGTTCACTAGACATCAAAATGGAGACTGTTGCCCACAATAGCCGAGCCCTCAATAGCTTTGATTCTCTGTTTAGGGTTCCACAACTTCCTGCCCACAGTGTCTTGCCATCAGTGACTGTAAAGACCGAGGCAGATTCACTGAAATCGAATAATGTCCAATCAGAATCGGATTCCTCTTACTTGGACGTCCCTCCAGCTTCAGTACAGATTGATGTAGTCGGCATAGGTAACGATATCGAACACACTAAACAAGAGTACAATGGGTTCACGAACGGCGCACAATCTAGAGAAAGAGTGAATAATGGACACGAAATAAGGAATATATTGAGTAATACCGACAGTGGAATTGCCTCAGATCTTTCTAGCAACGCATCAGATGCTAACCAAGGCGGTCTATCGCGATCCAGCGTCATAACACCCCCAGCAGGTAGCGATGGTGAGAACGAGAAGTTTCAAACCCCAGAGGGAAGTACTGGTGACTCCGCGAGTTTCATCACGCCCATCCAGCATCCTCACGGGAAGCAGCTTTTCCCGGATCCGGTTGGAGCCTCTACTCCTATGGAAGATGACAGCCTGTGGCGTCCTTGGAATAAATCGGCTAAGAACCTGAAACGACCACGATATTCCGATCAACCGTCAACTTCTTCCAACCTAGACATATCACAGGCAGATTTTGATAAACACAGTGATTCCTCAGGGGAGTCATGTGATAACAGTAAGAGAAAATATATCAAATCAACACCCACGGATACCAACGCATTGTCCCAAGACATGGAGCCAACTCGTTTCATTTCTCCAGTTCCACCGACAACTTCTTCAAACTATGTGAAGCATAGAGCTCGGTTAAACAGAAAGTCTCGATCACCCAAGAATCAGACACAAACATTTTCTCACTCTTTTTCCATTGCTGCAATGCTAAACGAAGACAATTCAGCCAGGCCGTGTGAAACTAACCAACCCCAAGAAAGTCAACAGGGCTCACAAAGCGTGCAAATTTCTTACAGTTCAAATTATCCTGGACATACTGTCTTCCAAGCAAATGCCCAACAATATAGCTCCCTGCAATCTTACATCCGCCCAGCAACCATCAATAGTGCCTCTGTCACAGATGGCCCTATTAACCTTTCATACAACTCCTCTCATCTAGCCACCATTCAGCCCCTGACTTCATCTCTCCAAGAGAGACTAGCCTACACTGCTGCGCGTAATGAACAGTTTTATCAGAACGCACAGCTCATGCTCCATGCTCACGCCCATCTTCGTCCTGAACACACCGTGGCTCCATTTGTGCCTCCCCATCCCATTTTGCCACCCACTGCCGCAATCGCTGCCACATTTGGATCTGAACCTGTATCTAACTCCACCCAGCTTCACCATCTTCCAGGTTATCCACACAATCCCCCAACGTTTTTGGGACCCATCACAACAACTTATCCCTCAATACCTGAGGCGTCCTCCACGACAGAGAACGAAGTATTAGATCTAAGCGATAGCAGTAGATCAGCTAGCCGGCACCAACCAGAACCTTCAATATCGCCAGCCCAAGACCCTTCATCATCCTCTGAGGACGACTTGAGCGCCGCTCACTCCTCAGATGCTCATACATCACAAAGCCCGCCTAGTCCAGGTCCATCGTTTTTGAACCGTCCAGTTGTCCAGCCCGCCAGTTCTCAACCAATTCCAGGTGTGGTTTTGAGCTCACCTCCCGCAGGGGCGCGCCCAGCTTCGGCGTTTGTCCACACGAAACGACTGATTCCCAAGAGTGTCTTGCTTGCAGCCAAGAGAAGGCAAGCCAAGGCAGACGCAGGTCAGGCTAAAAAGCGAGACAGACCGCCACAGTTTGGAGAAGACGAGATCAAGGTCCTGGAGGTTCGCTTCTTTGATTCTCCCGAACGGTCAAGATTCTGCAATGAGAACAACGAATTTGTGGTAAGTGTATTTCAGCACAAAGTATGAAACACATTAAATATGATTTATTTTTTAATTATTACACTTGATTTCTTGAACATACCCTGAGCTAAAATAAATGTATTTTTTTCTTTTTTTTTCTATCTGCCTGCTGTCGCAAACCATGCCATCAACCATATCTATTTACTAGCTTTCCGTGTCAGAATCTACAGTACCAGCCAGAATCATTATTTAAAACCATGGCTACCATTCTTTGCACCTATCCAGCCGGCATTCTTCATTGAAGAGGACATTTCTCATTTTCCCATACCATTTATTACAAAAGTAACCACATATGACATTTTGCACAAAAATATAATATATATGTTTTTGAAATTTCTAAGAACCTTTCAAAGATTTCAAATTGGGTGCGAAATCCCTAGTGTTTAGAAAGGAAAAATGACACCAGCCCTTGTTGATCATAAGTTATGGCAATATTAGACCTATACAAGAAAGGTTAAGGGTAAATTTATGTTCTCTCTTATTTTCCATAACACAACCTCGGTGGCTATAGAGTTTTCCAATTCATTTTATAGTTTAAAAGAAGCCTGGCACCACAATCATAAAAATACGGATCTATGCATAAACGAAAAAATCATTCAACATCAAATATTCAAGTTTTTGCTCTGGCATCAGCCTTGAATATTGTGCAGGGATTCAACCATAAGATTTTGAGCTAGAATCTTTTTGCTGGAGAGGTAGAGGGTCCCTAAGCTTAGATCTTCCTCGGCTAACGAGAGCTTATTAAATAAAAAAAAATTCTGAGTTAATTTTTGTTGCTGACGGACAAAAAGTTAATTATAACTCACGTGCAGTTTTCCCAATTTATCTCCATTTTTTTTTATCTTCCATTTGAGGTCCCTAAAGTGCCTGATTCTAGGGAAGCTCAAGACGAGCTCAGGGACGCCTTAAGCCGGTTGTATGAGAGGAGCAATCTGCCTAAGGTTCCTTCAGCTTTCATGTATAACGTCCATGCTCTTGCATATTACCCTTTTATGCAGCATCTTTTTCATGTGAGTATGTTTTATGCAATGTTTCGAAAATTTAGAAATGGTACAATCTCGGAGAGAGAGAGAGAGAGAGAGAGAGAGAGAGAGAGAGAGAGAGAGAGAGAGAGAGAGAGAGAGAGAGAGAGAGGGAGAGAGAGAGAGAGAGGGAGAGAGAAGACGAAAAATAAGAGAGAAAATGATATTTGTGCTGTTATATTTTCATATTGGTCACTATATGTCTTTTTAACTGCTGTCTTACAAAATTATATCTAGTTAAAGCATTCTCAATGTTTCGCTCTGCTCTTTATCTTTTAGTTTTATTCCTTCATTTCAACCATAACTACATCCCTTTCCTTGCCTTTCTCTATTTATTTCTTTCTTATCTGACATCTGTACTGCTGCTTTATCTTCTTCGTTGTCTACTACCCATCCTCCAGCTATATTTGGTTAAAGGAATCAACATTTACGAGTTCAAATTTGGGGCCTACGGTCAAGCGTTTGAGAACCCGAGGTTGCGGGAGCTGGGTGAGATGGAATTCAACAACCGCCTTGACAGTATGTGCTATGTGGGAGAAGATAACCTCCTGCACTGCCTGGTCATGAGACACATCGATAACGGTGCCAGGTGCGATCATGTGGCCAGTGAGCTGGGCAAAATGCGGCGTCATGCCAAGAATCACTACCCGGAGAAAAAGTGGGTCTGCTGCTTCTGCCGTGCTCAAATGCCGGATTTGACCGACATGGAGCGCCATACATCCACACACACTTGTAAGTTTTCACCAAAATCATTTGCATGATGATGAGAGATAAAAGAATGGCAGATTTTACACGACAAGAATGAGCCTTGGGGAAAATTTGGGTCTTATTCCCACAAGAAGATGTTATAAAATAGATAATCAATAGCTATCATCGTCAACATCATCATCATCGCTTTCCTAATCTTTAAGATCATCTCTATCTCTACCTTTATCAGTTGGGACTTCAGGATGAGCAGAAGCCGAAATAGTTATCAGTTAATCATTTCGATTCTCCTTATTCCCTTACTCACATGGAAGCCATCCGCTGCATCATCAGCCTCATGATAATCAGCGACATTTTCAGCGTCGTTTTTAAATTCCAGATTTCAATAATTATCATCAGATATCAATATCGTTAGTAACTGGAGCATTCAGATATCGAATGAAGCAAATAAGACCTCCTATTACTTTTACAACAGTAATTAAGACATATCTCATATTTCCTCCCTGATAACAGCGCTAAAGCCATTTAGATGCGTTGACTGCAACAAATTCTTTTCTCAAAAAGTCACTTTGGCCAATCACATGAATCAACATCATCAAAAGAAGTTGCAGAAAATGGATCCACGAAAGGTATTGTGACCATTTTTGCATGTGCGGTTTATTCTCTTGCATCGCACGCACTATCTCACTAGAATGAGTTTTTTTTTTTTTTTGCATAACTCTTACCATTTCGTAAAATGTAGTTTTCTGCTATTCTGTTAACTAAAATTATTTGCAATTAAATGCTTCCCCATACCTCAAATAAAAAAGACTGGTTAAGTCTTTTAAAGTATAATCCTTCTCAATTCTAAGACTCTCAAATTAAAAACAATTCAGGTGGATTTTTTTCAGACAAAGAGAACAAAAAATTAAGTTACAAAAACAAAAAAAAAGAAATCAGATCAAGAATGAGTCATATTATAAATATAAGTAAATTTAAGGCCTCACGAAAACCTCTTGCTTCCTGCTACATACAATAAGATTAAAAACAATACAACTCTTTACTATCAAAGACAATGCTCTTCGCTTTTTCATGACATGTATTTGAAACATAATCATAATTTAGCATTTTTTTAAATTTCAAAGCTTGTTAGCTTAGTTTGCATAAGCCTTACTTTATATTCACTACTAATTAATTATCTATGCACGCTTGCTTGTTTCTCACTCTCTATCTCTTTATGCTTGTAGTACAATTTTTTTTTTCTGTTTGCTTCATGTACGCTTTCTTCTCATATATTTATTTAATCTTATTTGTTTGTGTAGAGTAGAAATATTTTACCTCGATTAAAAATACAATAATTTCTTGTGTCTAAGATAGTTTAGAAAAAGTTGTTTCTCAGTTCATGAAAAGCCTTTTTTCAAACTCCTCTCTTTCAGTAAAAAAGTGAACCTTTTCACCAAATAAAAACAGGTAGGGCATAATTCTATTACTATTATAATTCGTTAAGCAAAATTTATATACAACGACTACCAACACCATCACTCGACTTGACAACATGGACCCATAACTGAAACAGATGAAATATATTTAACAGCAGCTCATATTTTAAAAAAAAAGTCGTTTTACTTATTGTGCGAAATGTGCTGATCATGATTTTTTTTTCTTGAAAACCTTATCTTTGTTTATGTTCCATTCACATTGTCGATAGTCAATCTTAATTGTGAGATCATCATTAGTTAAGTAAAGTAAGAACTGCAGTAAATGAAAGAAAGTCGCCTGCTAAAGAATAGATTGATTATTAACCCCTTCATTTCACTTTTGAAATGAAATTAACTTACACAAGAAAACTCCAACAGGGAATGCCTGGATTTATTCCCTTTTTTCACAATGGAATTAAATGCCTGCTTGAGTGATGCATGAATCATTAACCCCTTCAACTTAGAATTAAAGCTAGCAAACTGCATGCTACTTCACCTGTCTTCTAATCTAATATCTTTCATTTTCTTTAAAACATAGTTTGAATTTAATGAAGAAATACCTTTTTAGGTTAAGTACCAGCCCCCAAGTTAGCATTTCTAATTGAAAATCAAGACTTTCATTATATAACGTAAGGCTTTCTTTGTCAAGGAGATAAATTCAGGTAATGGGCCTGTTTAGAAATGTTTTCCTTTTCACAATAAGATCAGCCCGATTGATGATCTGATAAGTACGTGGGACTTATGGAGAACCTTATGGAAGCCCTTTTTAAAACAGAAATCATAATATAATATTTTGGTGTGAAGAAAAGATATGGCTTTCGGTGGTGTGATCATCTGGCCTGATCTCATAACGAAATACTGCAGCTAAATATCCTTATCAACGTAGTGGCAAGCTTACATATAATTATATATGAGTTTTACGACCTTTTCCTGTTAGCCACTTCTTATATCACACAGAACTACTTCTGGGAACAACTTGTTATTTAATCAAAGATGCCTACATGTTTCACTTTTTATTGTAGGATACTCATTATATGCTTTATTTGAAAAAGGAAAAAAAAATATCCCTTAAACTCAGCTCCGCATAGGACAAAACCTTGATTTGAATCCCAAACAACCTGCCTGAAATAGATTTTACCCAAGTCACACAAAAGTCCTGACATTTTTCTTAAGTATTTTTTTTTTGTCGCCAGTCTTTCACGTGCCGACAAGATGGCTGCTTATTCCAGGACCACCAGAGGGAGGCATGTATTGAGCATCTGATCAACCACCACCGCGATGATGAGTACATCCGCCGATCCAAACGAGGAATGTGGCCCTTCCCACCCAAGCCAAGACCTGCCTCTCGCGCTTCAGGCAGCGCAAAGTCCGCGGGCCCATCATCAGCACATTCTAGGTCAGACAGACCAAACAGTTTTTCTGCAGCTGATGACGGGGGGAGAGTGTCATTGACAGGCAACAACGCAAGGGACTGAAGCTTAAACAAAAGTCTGATATGTTGAGCTTATAGAACCATCTACACAAAACTTTCAAATAATTTCCAAGTTCGATGAGATTCATCTGTTATCCTATGCACTAAAGACTATTGCACACTATTTCACAAAATATTTTCGGAACATCGAGCGAATGCAGAGAATTAAAACAAGGAAAGTTGTTTGGAAAAGAAAAAGCTGCATGAAGATAGCAATTTTGTTGGAGATGAAGCAAAGTGAAATGTCCCAATTACTCGAGGTAATTCTTAGTCACAATTACCATTAATCTTGCGCATGTTTATGATACTCTCCTTATTTTACAAGCTTCGTTCGTTTTTTATTAATTCTTCTACTGAAAAAAGTACTGTTAAAAACCTTAAGCTGGAAGTGGGGAAGTTGAGAATTGAATCTCTGTCAAAAACAAGCTAAACAGGAGCCAAAGATGTACTTTCTTACCACTGTAACAACCTGCGGCTTTTGATTTCAAGTTAATCCTTGTGGCTTCTAAATCTTATCTCAAATCACGGATATTTTGTGAAGATAATTTTTGTGAAGTATTTTAGTTCTTGCAGTTGCCCTTTTTTCCCCCCTTAACTGGATACCTAAAGGAAAAAAAAAGCCCAAAGACATTAAAAAACGACCTCATGTCATTGGTTTGCTTCATCATTTTCACAACTTGTGGATCAATAGCTTCCGTTACATTTTTAAGAAATGAACCCTCTGAAGGATACATTAAATTGCAGCTATTGCTTTAGATTTAAACACTCTTCAACACATTTAGTAAAAAGTAAAAATGTTACCTACTTGGAGAGAGGAAGAAAGGTAGATATGAATGAAATGGATAAAGAAGGAGAGGGAGAGGAAAAAAAAAAAGAGAGAGAGAGAGAGAGAGAGAGAGAGAGAGAGAGAGAGAGAGAGAGAGAGAGAGAGAGAGAGAGAGAGAGAGACAGACAGACAGACAGAGAGACAGACAGACAGAGAGACAGACAGACAGAGAGACAGAGAGAGAGAGAGAGAGAGAGAGAGAGGGGGGGGGGGAGGGGCGGGGGGAAGAGAGAAATTTTAAAGACATAAAATGAGCAGGAAAAATGTTTCGTCTTTCTCGTGTGAACAATGCTAGCTTAGTTGTTCATTACATGCTAAATGGTACATCACTGTGAGTCAGTCTGTCACACACCCACACAGCGTTAGTGATACTCACACAGCACGCGTACATCTTGCGCTATGTTAGGAGGGCACTTAGCGAATACGATATGATTGAGCTGATAACAAAATTCCTGACCCAAGAGCCTAAACCGATGCCTATGATAGACGAGTTTTAGCTTCGGAAAGCCTGGCATCTTAGGAAATGGACGAAACATACACTGGCAAATACTTTTATTTTCTTTTCACAAGTGTGAATGAACGTCATAACAGTCGGAGAAACAAATGCACCGATTCAAAACAAGCAAGGCGTACAAAGCTGAATTTTTTTTAAAAATCAAACTCCTTTTGAGTGAAAAGAAAAAAAAAAGATTTTTTTTTTTTTTAAACTTTTTTTTTTTTAAGGACATTTGGACGCTAAGTTTAAGTGAATAACTGAGCAAATGTAATAAATGAATCGGCAAACTGATTTTATAGTATGTGAAATTGATTTTCTATTTTTAATGCAATCTCATAAGTTCAAATATTATGGGTTGATAGAATATAAGGAAAAGAAAAATAGGGAGAGTAACACCCCCACCAAAAAAAAAAAAAAACCACAAAAAAACAACAACAAAAAAAAAAAAAACCCAACAAAAAAAAACAAAAAAACAAAAACAAAAACAAAATCATGGAAAAAAACTCAATGAAAAAAAGACAAAAGCAAAAGCAAAAAATGTTTAAGTATGTATTAAATTTGTTCTGTCTTAATTTTATGAATGTGTTGTTCTAAGAGCTAAAAAATTACAATAAATTGGTTGGAGAATAGTTTTCTTGCTTATGCGAAAAATATGAATATCCAGTCATGATTATAATTCAAAATGTAAGACAAGAATCTGAACTTCAATGCTGGTAGGGTAATCTTTAAAAGAAAGTATGAACGAAAAAGATATGGGTGTGGAGTGTGGATATTAAAAGGTGGTTTATATAAGTGACAAGTGGTTTGCAGATTGTAAATTGCATCGCATAATGTGCCAAAATCTGTAGGCCCATGGTTTATAGAATCAATCATGCAATTACACCTGCACACTTTTTAAAATGTAAAAAAAAAAAAAAAAACACGGTTTAATATTTTTTAGGTAAACTGTTGTGCATACGTGAATTATGACAACTTACATGTAAAAGAATCTACATTTACAATTTCATATTGAGCGAGTCATAATCTGTGCCAAAGTAAACTTAAGTCTGTCCAATTTTTTTTTTATATCAAGATCTAGTCTTATATTTTTTATGTGAAACTGAAGCTTTTAAATTTTTCACAGTGCATTTTTAAAAGTTCATCACTTACCACTCATAGTCGTATCACATGCTCCTATAAATTAGCCATCTTTTTATCTTTGAAAAAAAGTTGTGTGCCTTTTACTTAAATTTTAGTGAGAAATTGGCATGAAAAATAATGTTTTAAAAAATTAACAGTATTACAGCTGTGCATGTTGTTAATGTGTTTTTGATCAATATGTGAATAAAGGATCAATAAAACTTCCATGCTGTGTCTTGTTCTATTTTATCTAGAACTGTTTCATCAGTTGTAATTTGGAGATATATATATATATATATATATATATATATATATATATATATATATATATATCTTATTTTAAGAATGAGTCTTCGTCTCTCCCACCCTCCTTTTTCTCCTCCCTCATTCCTGCCTGACATGTTTCTTTCAGTCTTTATTTATGCCGGAAATGCCTGATGCTCTGCTGTTTTCTCTCGAAACTCAGCGTGGCTGTCTCATTCCTATTCTGTCTGCATCTTCTGTCTCTTTGTTGTCTGGCTTTCTCCCCTTGTTCCTCTGCTTGTCTCAAATTCTTTCTCTCAATACTCCAGTCCACCTGCAACTTGAACTTTCTTTACCTCTCATCCACTTGTCTTTCTCATATTGCATTTAGTTTATTACATGCCGTTTGTCCCTCTACCAATATATCACCCTGTCTCCCAATCAGCCTTATCATCTTACATAGAATGTTGTGATATTGTATTGGCTTCCAAAGGGGCTAAAAATAATACCTTGAAGCTAAATAATAAGTTCGACAAGCATCATTCACTCGTATTTAAAGTGAGATTCTTAAATCTTTTTTTTTCAATGTGATATATTTAAAAAAAAAAAGCTTTTGCTGATATACACTGCAGACATACCAAAATTATTCGTACTCGCAGTAATCAGTTGTTGAATTAAGAATAAATGTTGCTTTCATCATTCTCTGTACTGACTTGATCTAGTTTTTAGAATAATTTATGCCAGCCTGTAAAATATATAATAAGTTTCAATTCATGGAAAATCCTATGATACGGCTTTAATGAGAATTGCAGAAAGTGATATTACATTTTAAGTCCCTATTGAGACTCAAATCGATTTATTGTGCAGTAGAGAATTTTCACGATGGCTGAATTTGTCTACTCACTAATTCTATCTAGTGGTTAAGAACATTTAAATGCTTTTGAAATTTCGTTTACCAAAGAATACGATTTTTGTTTAATATTCATCGCAGAAGAAAGGCAAAATCTATCATTATTATTTTATTTACTTAATTTGACAAAAATAAAATAGAAAACTTCATCCTCATCTAGAAAGCCTTAAAATCATTTATTTTGAAAGAAACATGAAAGTGCAAGACAATAAACTTGATTTATCAATTATATTTTAGTTCATCGAACACATTTACCATCACCAAAGTATTTGCATAATACATGAGTAACGTTTAAAGGTTCCATGATACAAGGCACGTTTTAAAGATTAATATCACATATAGAAATTGCAGCACATCATATTTTGCTGGCCGATCTATTTTCCAGATATTTTACTGTTATTTCCAACGAGTCAAAAAACAGAGTTACTTCAGAAAGCTTTTTAAGGCGGATCTTTCATGTTTTTCCTTAAATGATCTTTCGCAAATGTTACTCATTAAAATTTATATGTTTAATGTAGTTAAAACCTACTTTTTAGAGGACCATTAACGTCGTGACTCTCATCCACCATGAAGCACTCGTCTATGTCACAAATCAACAAATCGCATATGACAATAAATACATAGATAACAAATTACTAAGCATAAATACATGGAAACAAACAACATATTTTCCCTCTACTTTTCGCACTCTCAATAGGAATAATTTTTTTTCCATTGACAGTCAATTACACTGGATTTGGGCTTTCAGAATATTTATCTATCATCATTATTTTACAACTCCAAATACACAATGAGATGACGTATAGTCTGTTATGAAACTAAAAGAATAAAAATACATACATATATATGTCAAAACAAGCAACAAAAAGACAAATGAAGTAGCCTGCACTGATACGGCCATCATCAACGTGTCATCAATTTCAGGATGAGAAAGCTATTCATGCATTAAGCATCTTGAGATTAGATTAACTTTAAGGACATTTTTAACCCATGGCAGTGGTTGATTGCAAGTCAGCAAAATAGAGCCTCATAATGAACATGCACATTATTATATTTACAAAGGTTCAAGACTAAAAAACATAACAAAAAATAACCGACAAAAAGACCTCACACATATTAAACAAATAAAAAGATACAAAAAAACAAAAAAAAACAAAACAAAATAAACAAAACGCAATACTGCTAC
>JAWDGP010003399.1:912500-957500 GCA_033675545.1 Elysia crispata | reverse complement strand
AGGAAAGTGTAATTTTTACTCCGCTTCCGCTATCCTCATTTTGAGAGAACTTTCACCTGTTGACAAGAGGTTTAAGAGAGCGAAAGCAGTACCAATGGCCTTTTCTCTTATACAATCGAATGCAAAATCACTCCCGAATATCATGCATATAAATAAATAAATAAATAAATAATAATGAACCTGTTAGAAAACTACAAATATTTATAAAAATGCTACCTGATCACCGTAACAACCATCTTTTTATCTGGCGGATTAAGTCATTCGTAACGTAAAGGAAAGTATGCTACAGCACTAATATTACAAGTTTCTACATCTTTTAAAAGTGAAAACTTTGGGTAGAGCCAGAAATGACGGCGTAACCTTCGTCTTCCACAAAAGAACGATTCACCCGACCTGATTTGCTAATATCATCACGTGACACAGACCTCTGAGCTTTCACACTTCTCTGGGTTCCGGCCTTACCTCTACCGTCATGCTTTGCTATTTTTTGTTCTTGATGAGGTCGGGCCGCCTTTTTCTGGCGGCGAGGGGGTGGTACGGGGGACGGCTTCTGTTCTTTCTCCATTGGCAATGACAAGGGTGTCTCAGACGCAAGTGGTGGAGCAGACATCATCGCCCTCAGAGATGGTCGCTTCCTGGAGTTTTGTCTGGATTTTCTCGGATACTTCATAGGCACTGCGTAAATGTTTTCTGCCGGGATATTTCCTTCATTGCGTTCTTGACCTCTTTGCTTCTTCTCATGGCTAGCATTGGGTAGTTGTTCCTCTGGACTCCAAGAGGATGTCTTTTCCTCTGGTCTGGGTTGCCGTACTTGTTGCTTGTTATAACCCAATAATCCAATGACCAAGCCATAATTCCTAAGAGGGGGCGCAGATTGGCCACTTTGCTTTTCTAAGTCTATCGCACCATTCTTGGAATGATCATTTATGGTACGATTGTTGCTGTCATCTTCCACGGAAGATAAACTGAACGCACTATTCATAATACCATGAAGATTCCCTGATGTTCCAAAGGCGTCGAACTCGACCATAAAGTTGTTACCGATGCTTGAATACTCCACATCGTAAGGATTGTAATAGGATGAGTCATCATCATCATCCGTGTCGCCTAAGTGCAGCTCAGTCATCTCAAGATCATTGTAAACTGAAGAACAAAGAGCAGGGTTATCTATTCCTGTTTTTCCTCCTTTATACATCCCAGAGGTATGAGTCAACTCGGCTGCTTTTGCTTTAAAAGTGAGCGCCGGAGAAGATCTGCCAGATACATTCATGCAATCTGCGCGTCGTTTAAGGTACACCTCACGTGCAAAGATGCATGTTCCAACACAGAACAGTACGACACACAGGCATGCGGCGGTAGCAATGGCGGCAGTGTCTATTCCAAATATGCTTCCCTTAGATCTGCTTTGACCCAATTTTTTAATCTCTTCAAAGCCTGTGATCTTAACCACGAAAGTTTTAGATTCAGCAGAGAACTTGACCTCAATAGGTCGAGAAAAGTGCTTATGCTTATTTCCATAAAACATTTGGGTGGAGTTTAGGACCTGTAGCAACGATTGTTTATCGACCTCGAAGAATGAGACCGAAATCACATGAGGTTTGGTATTGCACTGCGCTTCTCCAACGCTCACTTTGGTTCCTTTTTGCCTCTTGAGACGCGTGAGATAAAGAAGCATACGAGCCAGGCTCGTTTTCAAATGTCTGCTGTAAGGAACCTGTCTAAGTGTTAAACATTGTCCATTCACTGTGAAGCTGAATGCGAACGTGACATCTGTCAAAGCTGTGACTGCGGGTATTGGGCTAGTGGTGTTGGGCAAGCTGCTATGTGTCACCGGGATCATACTTGTTTCTGATTTCCTCGTGGAAGAGACTTGCACGGCAATGAAACTGGTTGTTGGTGTTATATCGATAGTTGTTGCATTAGTTGATAATGAATATGCTAAAGAAACGTTTAATGCAGTCGCACTGGCAGTTATGCTGCTACTTAGAGATCTAGTGTCGCTTTCTAGATTTGCAAGTGTTGTAAATAACTGAAACGTTTCGTCACTGATCTGTTGAGAAGAAGTAGGATTGGGTGTTTTACTAGTAGGTGTTGGCGTTTGATACGGAATGACATTGCTTGTAAGCATAGATATATCTCTGTATATGCTCCCTGAAACTGTGTGAGTTGATGACAGGATAAAAGGAATTTGTTCTGAAGATCTCAATGACACTTCTAGAAGACTTATTTCGACATCACTTGTTGCAGACAAGGATACCGAAGGATCAACCAAGCTCGAAACGAAGCTTTCTTCTGAAGTATTTAGCTCCATCGATGAAGACTCGTGGTAATCACTCACAGGCAAGGTTGGTTTAAATATAAGCGATGAACTTACTGCGGTAGCATGACTTTGAGAAATTTCTATGTCTAAAAAGTGACTTAAGCTTGCGATGTTTACATCCGAAATTAAATCATGTGACAAGCCGGTGCCAAGAGATGTCTGAGTCGTTAAGGATGGCTTCATACTAGTAAGAACTGTAGATTCAGCGTAAAAACTTGGAGAGTCCATGTTAGATTTATCGCTACTAGTATTGTGAGGCATATCGAAAATGTCTGAGCTTTGCAGCTGAAGAACACTGGCCGCTGCTGTGAAGCCCACTCCAGCTGTCAAAATTTCAATATTCTGGTTTGTTGAAGAGACCATTAGAGATATGAATTCCATTGTGGTAGGACGAAAATCTGGAGTTTCTATTTGCGACGTCATGCTACCTCCCACCGTTTCTGCGATGCTGTATCCAGGTGTCAAACTTTCAATATTTTGCTCTGTTGAAGAGGGCATTAGATATATAAAATCCACGGTAGTAGAACTAAAATATGGAGTTTCTTCTTGAGACGCTATGCTTTCTCCTACCGCTTTATTTGTGATGCTGACCCTAGGTGAAAAACTTTCAATATTTTGGATTGTTGAAGAGGGCATTAAAGATGTTAAATCCACTGTGGTAAAATTTAAATCTGAAGCTTCTGCTTGCAATACTCGACTAGAGTTCTGGCTATTAAGTTCTGACGCCACTGTTTCCAAAGGCATGGAACTTTCCTGTGGTAATAATGTTGATAGAATAGCAGGTGATGTTGTTTTTTCGAGATCGTGAGAAAAATACATCAATGTTTCGTTGTCAAACAATGATGCAATCGGTAAGAAGAGACTGTTAGTTAAGTGTGGCGCTGAAATTTCAGAGGGAGAAAGTTTAATTTGCCAAAGTGAAAGTTCTGAAGAGATTGGAAATGATTTTGAATTCGGAGATATTATGTCTGGGACGCTTGTGGGTGCCAGAGACGAATGGGGACTCATTTCAGAAGAAAGGATCTCTGTATTGGGCATAACTATCGTTTCGTTTCTCGAAAAGACGTCTTCTGAAATCATCGATGCTCTTGTCAAAAAGTACGCATCAGATGCTGGTAGTGAGGATGGAAATAAGTCTATAGATGTAGGAGTCGACAACACATCTTGTGCAGTACCCGATTTGTGCATGGTTGAAGGATTTGCCCATTGTTGAGTACTTGAAGATATCACTTGAGACATTGTCTCTTCAATGGAGGCAGAAAGATCCGATGCCCAATAAGGAAATGTACTCGGAGCACGAGGAAAAAGAGAGTTTGTGATTCCTATATGGTTGGTTTGGGTAGAGCTCAAATGTTCGTCATTTGACTGGAACGCAGAGGCTGTTAAATGACTCAAATCAGTATTTAGAATATGGAGTGCTGGAGTGACAATGTCGTGTGAAACCTGTGTGTGTGACTCAGAGGCTGCTAGATAAACAGGTGCAGAAGCTCGGCTCTGAGTAGGACGCTCAATTGAGGAAATTAGTTGAAATTCATTAGATTTTGTGACAGTCGTGTCCACGTCTGCTGACTTGATGGATGCTGTCCTTGGTTCACCATCCTTTGCCGAGCTGACATCGCTTGAAATTGCTGACGTTGAGGTGACCGCCTGAGCACTATTCGAAGCTGCGTCCTCCACTGAGGTAGGCGCTGTTATGCCTCGGCGAGACCTTATGTGTTCTAACAATGATGTGGGTGATATGTAATCACTGAGGATTGGAGAAGAAAAAGCGACGTTTTCCAACCCACCACTAGCTAAAAGTGTGGATTGTTTTGATGGTTTTAAGGTGTAGGCTGCAGGTGGCAAAGTATCTGAGATAAATGTGTCGGAAATCTCGCCGGAACCTTCAAGTGTCTCAAGTCCTAGATCTATGACTTGAATGTTTTGAGATGAGGCCAGGGTTGAAAAACAAACAAAGGCTGAGGAGGAAAACAGAAATAGAAAACAAATCTACTAAAGATTTAAACCGACAATCGAATCAGATTTGAAGTCAGAAAATCAAGAACCTATTAGTGACAAACAGCTTAACTAAGACTTTCGTCATCAAAAAATTTATGTGTAAATAGCAATCATGTCGTAAGGGAAGACTTCTCCTAATTGTCAGAGCTAAACTATTTTTAGCAAATTACCTAGGTATTGAGAGTGGTTATGTCGACTTTATTTTTCTTTTCTTCAAGGTTGACTTATTCTCCAAGACTTGATGTTAACTGTGTGCTTACCTTCCTCCCTAAATTAATACCAATGTCAGGTATCAAACCATAGAACCGCTTCATATTTGTGTAAGACACGAAATGGGAGAAAAGGGAAGCTATAATTATTTTGAACTAGTAAAAAAACACGTAAAGAAAAAAAACAAAACAAAACGGCACATACCAAAACAAAGAAAAACACAGCGGCGAAGTTCCACGCACCAGAAAATCATTTTGAATATTTGTGTAGAGGCCAGACTGAAATCTGTTGTGAACGTCTTCGAAATCTGAAGAAAGGAAAGACGGAGATATTAAATAAAGTTGCCCAAAATAAGCTTAAAAGAAGTCTGTCTTACTCTGTACCTCTATTCAATATTTCTCTCTGAGATTGTAAACAAAATAAAGAAGCTTTTTTAAATATCGAACTCTCTCTCTCCCCCCCCCCCCCACCCCCTCTCTCTCTCTCTCTCTCTCTCTCTCTCTCTCTCTCTCTCTCTCCCTCAGAGGCACAAAGTAAACCTGTGGCGGCCTAAATCTCTTTGCATCTTTGTTTGTTAAATTTGACGATTTTAAAATCTAACCTACTCTAATTCAAGAAAAGGCAGTTTTCATTCATCATTTTTTCAAAAGCTTCATTTCAGTCTGGAGAGTTAAAGTGCCATATTCCTACTGATCTATTTCAAAGTGAAATTAAATACTCAATTTGCTAATATCTAAATAAAAAATGTTTGCTGAATAATGATAATTTTTTAAGCCCAATTTTAGTGTAACAGCTATCAACTATCTTATCAGAGAGTAAGGCTAAATGTGGCAAATCACACGCTTCCTATATATTTTAATGCGCACAAACATGAATCCAAACGAAAAAAAAAAAAAAAAAAGAAAATAACAACCAAACACAAAGTAGATGAAATACTACTATTTTGAATTTAAATTTCAACATATGCAAAACAAATCCATAAGGGAAAAACATAACTCACCACAGTGAATACATAACAAAGTGGTATTCCCAATAGTTTCACTGTGGTATGTTCCGTTTCGTAGGCGTTTTCACGAACAGGGCATCACGGTGCTCAGTCAGAATTAGTGGCGTGTACCGCGCCAGCAACAACAGAGTGCACAGATTGAATGGTTGACTCAGCATCACCGCCGCTTCTTTAGCCATCAAGACAGGACCGGTGACATCCGACACCCCTGTGAGTTCAATACGAGATTTTAGTGACAAGAGGAGGCGGAGAAAAGGTTAGAAATGAACTTAAGCGTCGCAACGGATTAAAAGAAAAAAAAGCACACAAAAAAAAATAATTAAAAATTAAAAAACTCGGACGCCCCCCCCCCCCCTCCCCCCAAAGAAATGAAAAGAAAAACAACAAAAAATAACAAGTAAAAAAAGAACAAACAAACAAAAAAACACACACACACACAAAAATAAACAACAACAAACAAATAAACAACAATGAAACAATCGTAACGGTGAGCCAGAGAGGAGATCAAATAATGGCAAGGAATAGTTTTAGTGAGTCGTCACGGAGGACTAGAGTAGATATGAAAAACGAAATTGAAATTGACTTAAAAATAACGCCTTCTTTCAATCAATCAAGTCTTAATGTGCTTTTGTGGATTGCATAGAGGACCTAATTTTTGAAGAACGCAAACAAAGAAGGAAAAAGTTGCGGGAGTATGTGTATTGCAAACTAGTTACTCTAAAAACCAATTCTCGACTCCACGATACAATAACATAGCGGAGATCCAGAGAGAAGAGACACTAAAATAATGTGCTTATGGCGCTCCGTGACAACAGTGCTAGCAAGGTCAGTAAACAGCGCAGTGCGGTCTTTAATGTATGGGGAACAAAGTAAAAATTTTCCTTGTTCTTAGTTTATCTTTCCTTTCTCTCGATCTCTGTCTCTCTATAACTGAATCGGACTCCCCCTTTACCCCTATCTCTCTATCCTCATACTTCTCTGATCTGTTTCTCTTCGCTTTATCTTTCTTTTGATCTCTCCCAGTCTCCGTATTTGCTCTTACTCTACTCTATCTTTCTTTAACTATCTGTCTGACTGTCATTCTTTCTGTGTAATTCTGTCTTTCTGTCAGTCTCACGTCCCCCCCCCCCCCTCTCTCTCTCTCTCTCTCTCTCTCTCTCTCTCTCTCACTGTCTCTCTAAATAAAAAGCAGAAACTCCACACTTGGGAGGATAACTTGATAATTATAAAGGATCCAAAAGGACGCGCGTGTGTGTCTATAAATAGTATAATACAAGATCTAAAAGGAAATAGGGACACAACTTTATAAAAACGGGACAAAAAAGATATTACAAAACTATTATCAATTCAACATTTAAACATTTCACTGTGAAAGCTTCGTCAGTATTATTACAAAACCTTGTTTTCCGTTCAACATTCAACTAATTCAATGAGAACTAATACACATTTCATGATTTTCTTTCTTGCCACAAATTTCACACCAATTTACATTCCTCCAGACGTAAGACTAACTCTGTCTGCCTGCATAGGCTAGGCTACATGTAATGATAGAAGACGTTGTGTGAGTTGCATGAGAGGTTATGTAAAATATTGTATGTTTTGCGGGTGATTGTAGATATGAATGTAGTCGATAATGTGATGAATGTACATGTCATGCATCTTGGGACGTTGCACTCGTCTTGACGCGGATAAATGAACTTACGAATCAAGGAGGTTTTTGGGCCTGCGGAAAGCTGCTATGGGGAGGGTCAGGCGTGGGATGGTTTTTTTGCACCAATCTGACGTTTGGATGATGGGAAAATATTTTTTTTAATATGAACGGGATGTTCGGTAGGGATGAATTACACGTTAATACTAAAGGAATTCTCTTTTTATCTGTTAAGCGTCTATCTTTTCTCTGTAAGGCCTTCGATCTAGGTATTTCTAAGGCTTTGTTTATGGCAACTTGAATGTGTTTGTGTGTCTATTTCCTTTTAGACCTTCTCTCTCTCTCTCTCTCTCTCTCTCTCTCTCTCTCTCTCTCACTGTTTATTATTTTTCTTATTTTGCCCAAGCATGTGCCTGTTTCTTCCAACTTCTCGCTCTCTACCTTACTTACCCTCTCTTTGTCTCTTTCCATTCTCTTCCTCTCTCTCTCTCTCTCTCTCTCTCTCTTGCCTTCTTGCATCTCATCTCAGTCTGCCTCCCTCTACGCCCTCTCTCTCCTCTCTATGTCTCTTTCTATTTTCTATCTCTGTCTGCACCCCGCCCTTTTTTCCCCGTCTCTATTATTCCCTCCTCCTTCTCTCTCTCTCTCTCTCTCTCTCTCTCTCTCTCTCTCTCTCTCTCTCTCTCTCTTTCTGTTCTCTTGTACACACTCACTCTCTTCGCTCCGCCCCCTCTCTCTATCATTCTTTGTCTGTCTGCCTGGCTCTCACTCTGTCTGTCCGTCTGTCTGTCTGTCTCTTTGTGTTTCTCCTTTTCTTTCCTTCAGACTTAAGTGAAAGTTATAGACAATTGTATATTAAGAGCCATGAATTTGAGATTCTAGGTGATATCGGCCATTTTTATTCAATTTCACCAATACACCAAGGAGCCTATAAATAAATAGTAGTGATCAAGGAAGAGGGGCGGGATGGAGGAGAGAGAGAAAGAAAAATTGAGAGGAAGGGAGAGAGAGGGAGACGTTACAAGAAAGGAATAGGAGAGTACTGTGGCCTTAAGAGAGAAAAACAGGCAGACAGAAAAAAAAAGACAAACACCCAGATTTAAAATCTCTTGAAGCACATACGTAAGAAAGATTATAAGGCGAGATTTAATTTTCGATTTACCTTTATTACGTTTTATATCAATGCTGGACGACACCATTGAATTAATTGATAAGAAGCAACATACCCTGTTTATCTAGATTTATCAACCACAGAAAACAAATGTGACATTCTGGCTACGCTGAGATTGATTCAAATGGTTTACCAGCACCAGATAAAGTTGCTATGACGTCAACCTCATTACAAGCTAAAACGTAAGATTTCTATATCTATTTTTTGGTCTTTGACAAAAGATTCTCAATAAACCAGGCAAAAGCAACAACTTAAGAAAAAAAAAGACAATTGAGTCGACAGTCAAAGAGTTTAAATATGAGATCCATGACGAGATACGAAGGTCGACTAATGCCCGAGGTTCATAATCTGATGCAAGCTCATGATGATGAAAGAACGTGACAAGTTGAGGAGTATAAAAGAAAATTTACATCAGTAGTGGATCAAAATCCCTAAAAACAATTTTGCCTACCTACACTCCTATTCTTGACATGCACTGCCTTCAAAGATGGTAAAATCATATGCGTAAAAGAACTTTTTGATGCTCTCATTACCACATCAGCTTCCTCGCCAAGAAAAACTTCTGTATCAAATTTAACTTTCACAGTTGAAATTGTAATAGTGCTTTGTTGACAATACGTAAAAGCATTAACATTATAATCAAATATACCCTTTATAATATCGTATCTAACAGGCGCATGGTGGCGGGTCAAAGTTTCCAATGTTACTTTCGGAGAAGCTAGACATTTTTGATTATTTACCTATCATTAGTATTATTAAAAAGTTATCTGTTTATTCATTCATCATTTTTCCCTTTCATTTTTTTGATGGAATAATAGGCCCGCTAATAAATACAATCTTCAATCATCTTGCTCGTGAAAAATCTCTCTTATTTCTTTTTTTCCCCTTCCATTCGCACTGATGTACTTTTTTGTAATTACTCAAAGGGCTTTCACACAATACTCGATGCATCCATGGATTGCTGCCCAGTTGCCTAACTCTTGTACATTGATATCTAAAGTTTTTTAATCTTAGTCCTCGTAATCTTCAATCATGTAAGAGTTATATCTATTTTCTTGTTCTTTTTTTCTGTTTTTTTTTTTGCTTCACAATTGCTATGTTATGATTTTTTTCGCTGCTCTGTGATTGGATGTTATGAGGATATCGCCTTGTTAGAGGAGCTGATTCAAACTTTTTCCTTAGATGATCAGTATTATAACACGCATACGAATTTGACAGAACACAGTCTTCCTCCTATCATAAACAAAATTGATTAAAGAGATTCTTGCCTGTCAAAAATTAATCTTTATAGCTCTAACATCTTTACAGATGTACCCAACGGGATTTCTTTGTGTGATCGTTCAGCACTGCTTGCTTTACATGGCTCTAATGATAAAGGTATATATTTCATTCAATTACATGTATATAAAATCTGCGACTTCGTGATGTTATGGCGTACTCGTCTCACCAGGTCTAGAACTCGAGTCCTAACTTGACCAAGTCCGGAGTTGAAACATTAGAAGACCGGAAAAGAAATATCAAGCAAATGAAAGTTAGAGGACGGAGAGTACCTGCTCATTGCCTTTTATCTGTTATCTTTTTATGTTGGAATTATATCCAACTGATAACCCTCTAGCTTTCTCTTCGTCTAGCTTTAAAAATACAAGAAATGAAACATTTCAGGTATTAATTAATATATACACACACAAAAATTCGTAATATTCTATGAACAAAATTTTTTTTTCGTTTGTTTGTTTTAAACACTTGTTATGTCTTTGTTAGTCTATGTCAGGTGTTACTTACCAATTAGTTTCTCTCCATTTCACTCTCTCTCTCTCTCTCTCTCTCTCTCTCTCTCTCTCTCTCTCTCTCTCTCTCTCTCTCTCTCTCTCTCTTTTCTACTGTTCGGCCCACTCTAAAAAAAAAGGAAAATAAATACTTCTTTTGCCTCAATATTGTCAACTCATTTTACTGCGCTTAAAACAGCCTCCTCTCAACATACCGCAGCGCCATTCGCTAATATTCCTCGTGGGGTCTTTTCGACATGCATTGTCCACAAGGCATGCGAGCCTCGTCTCCAAACCGGCTAGTCAGTGTAATGGTCCTGAAGGAATTTGTTGACGGAGACGTGTTTAGCAGGGTTTGCATTGTTTACAGCAAGCTTGGAACCAGCTGCAGTTGTTCTAACAGATTTTCCCTTTTCAGTTTATTGGTTGTCCCTTTTTTAGTTGTCATTCTTTCTTCGTCGGTCTCTTGATCAGCAAGATAAACGTTGTGAGCTGGCTTGGAAGTCCACTTTTTGATGCTGTTTATGCTCTTTGTCACAAAAAGCATCTAAGGATCTGTTTTTAATTATTTTATTATTTTTTTTCCCAAGCACATTGGTTGTTAATGTTCTATTTTAGTGCCAGGAAACTAGATGGGAGATTCGTCTAAAATTACCGAATAAGCGATATTTACTCACACCGCAAAACAGTTTTGAGCCTTAGAAAATTGACTAGATATTTCAGACAAACAAGGGGCAATGTTAAAGAGGAATAGAACATTCAAATGCGCATTCGTAAAAGCAACATCTAGAAAATTCATCTAGTGTGCTTTTTTAAAAAATCTTTTTTATGCTTTATTTATACTTTGGTAGTTCAAATCTTCGATCACAATGTTTTCAATAATTACATAAGATTTGGACCAAGTGGCATGATTGGTTAAAGATAAATTTGGATTTGTTCGAAAAATCAATGGTCTAGAATCAAGTTTAAATTCAACATAAACTATTCAAACTTCTTACTACAAAGAATGGGACTTTAAAAACGATATAATTGTGTTCAGCTCTGCTTCAAATTTTTACTAACGCATAAATTAATAGCGTATGCACTGAAAACCGTAATATAAAGTGCCAATTAAAAGAAGTATGTTCTTTAAGAAGATTGTATTGTAACCTTAGGCGAGTCTATCCTTTAAGGGTATGATTTTAGAAAAACTGGTACCTGATTGTTTACCACACTTCCTTCTATTACATACTTATGGGGGACAAGTAGTTTTCTTTAGAATTAGAGTGAGTGGGCACAAAATGATAGAAAGAAAAGTATAATAGAACATATGATAAACGAACCTTTTTACAGTGCCGATGAAGTACTTTTAATTTATTCATAACCGAGAGGGTGTCTGAAAGAGTAACGAAAAATCGACTTCAACACTTTATTGACTTATGATCTTTTAAGAAATCCCCAAAGTACAACACGAAAGTTTGAAAAAGTTCTTCTCTTTATCTACTTCTTAAACTCTACAAGGCAATTTTTTGGACACCTTTGCAAATCCCAGCTTGACTGGAAACACAACCAAATCTACCACAATCAAGAAAGTTTGAATTTAAAACTTATTTTTCATCGAAGTGTTCAAATAAAATTTAGTTTTCACAAATCTAGACTAAGACTTCAATGCAAACAAAGTTTTACAGCATAGACCTTGTCATTATTACAGATTCATTCGATAAATAAAGTCAAGGATAAAAAAGATAGCGCTGAAATTTTGTCTTATTTGTTCCTACTCATACAACAAAAAACGGCAATAGTAGAACGACGGATTTCACCCAATCTTTAGTTTTTAGCAAGTCGACCAAACTAAGGCTACAAGATGTAAACTTGATACGCGTGTTCTGGAGATAAGAGAGTGTCGCTATTTCCAACGGGCGCCTATGTTAAACTTAGTCTGCGTAAACTGCTCTTTATTGTTAATAGACAAATAAGTTAAGTAAACTCCTTATCGCCTCTGACCAATAGAAAAACTTCTTTCTTACATGGCAGTCTCAACCATAGCATTTAAAAGATCTAATTGATAACATCTAAGCTACATTGTGCTGTTCACATAAAAGGATATTTTGTGTTGATTGTATACTACTTGTCATACTTTTCTCCATCAGCACAAAAAAAAATAATAATAATTTGACCTTTCAGTCAAAAAGAAAACAAATAGATTAAAGAAAGAATGGGCTGAAACAGTAAAAGGTCTTGAACATGCCGAGTCCACGTCCTTCTTTACTAAAGTTTCATCAAAATAATATAGAACCATGTCCTTCATTTCAAAGTTATTTTTATTTTGTAATTATACGAAAGGAATCAGAATTGAAAGAGACGAATTTATTCTTGTCAAGCGTATCTGTCTCAACGCGTTTTTCCCGAAAAACTATTTGATCATGACGAAATTTACACATACCATCTGTAAAAATTTGTTAAGGAACTCATGCAAAACAGTTATTATTGCACTTTCCATAAAAAAAAAAAAAAATTTAAAAAAAAAAAAAACAAAACAAAAAACAAAAAAAAAAAAAAAAAAACTCGCTGAGGCTCTAATAGTATCGACGACTTCAGACAAAGAGGAAAATCTCTGATTCCAAAGAATTTAATACCCACATGTTTCGATGATCGGCCAAAGCCTTTCGCTAATTCTGTTTAACCGTGAATCATTTTGAAATTAATTTTGACTTGGTGCAGTCCGTCTTGTCTCCAACAAATATGATAGAAAGTTAGGATGACATTGCGTCTTGATGTGCTATTTTAGGAGTAATAATCCTTTTTTTTACAAATGAGTATTGATTTAAACATGACTATCCCACTAATTTTTCCTCTGCTTTTTTCTTATCACTTTTATCGTCTCCCCTGCTTCCCACCTGACTTTCTGTCTGTAAATTTCCCTCTTTACATCTTATAATCTTTACATTTCTAATTAATCCCCTCTGCAGCTATGGGATCCATAACCTACTATTAAAACCATGTGATAGTTTTTTTTTTTTATATCTTTCGCGTCAATTTTCTTCCTCGCTGTCTTTTTCCTTTACTATCTAAACTTTCATTTAGTCTCTTTTTGATATATAATAATATCCAATCTGATGGATTTAAACTTTCACAAATATTATTTTTTTTCATTTTGAGAAAATCTGGTCAGGTTGGTAGCCCATGTAGATGGCATGTACAAGGTATCTGGAAGAAAAAGTCAGAGGAAATGAAATTGGAAGTTAGAATCTTTTTTTTTTTACTATTTCTCAGATCATAAACAGAACTTTTCAGCAGACATGAAAGGTTTACTATCAACTTGAGACAGCCATAGCTTGCCCGCCGATGTTTTCTAGTATTTTCTTAAAACTTATATCATGAAATATCGATATCACTATTTTTATCGTCTGATCCTGTGCTCTGGATTAGTGATGCTCGTAGATCAGATCTGGAGCTTCACCATTTATTTTAAATGTTATATCCAATTGAAAATCACTATCTCTTTCTGACGCCATTCACCTCTGACTCAGCCATTTGTCACAATTTATAGGGATGGGTGAAAAAGTGAATATTCATGAACAGATTAATGCCGAATGATAAGAAAACGGAAAGTTTATCCATGGGCAGCGCTAGATCGAAAATATATATTTAGATAGTTCTGAAATTTATATCGAAGTATGTGGAATAGCTTTCAACAAAGCTGATCTGTACAGATATCCTTTTTAATCCTGATTTCTTAACCTCTAGCAACGGGCAAAGTCTGATTCGCGCCATGTGTTCAAATCTAAGGAAAATTAGGAAAATTCGTTGTCTTATTAATAGAAAATGTGCTGCATTGTTGATTTCTGGTCTTGTCTTTTTCAAACTCCATACCTCTAAAACTCTTTTTTTTTTTTGTTGTTGTTAAAAAAATTGCAAAATATGTAATTATGGCATTTCTCCTTTGTATTAAAAAACTTTGCTGCAATTATAGACACCGTCATGTCAGTGAGGATGTTCAGACAATTCAGAATTACTTTCCCAAAAGTATAGCAAAAAGATCTTTTCTTTTTATAGTCCTGAACCTTGGGATTCACCAAAACATCCCTGAGAAATTCCATCTCAAGACCTAGCCAAGCGCTGCCCCAAATTATTTCATTTCAAAATCTGAATTTTCATATTATTTGCCCTGATTATAATATTATACATATGTAGAATGTAAATAATCACACTTAGAATTTTTAAAATTTCTCACTTGATTACTCCTCTCTTTCATACTTTCATATTTTGTTGATTTTAATATTTTGACTTAGTTTAAAAAAAAATGGTGTCAAAACTAAAAAAAAATGGTACTATGTCCGATTAGATGAAAGAAAAAAACACACACTTAGAATTTTTAGAATTTCTCACTTGATTACTCCTCTCTTTCATACTTTCACATTTTGCTGATTTTAATACTTTGACTTAGTTAAAAAAAAAAAAAATGTCAAAACTAAAAAAAAATGGTACTATGTCCGATTAGATGAAAGAAAAAAAAAACACACTTAGAATTTTTAGAATTTCTCACTTGATTACTCCTCTCTTTCATACTTTCACATTTTGCTGATTTTAATACTTTGACTTAGTTAAAAAAAAAAAATGTCAAAACTAAAAAAAAAATGCTACTATGTCCGATTAGATGAAAGAAAAAAATGTAAGGTAGACAGGAGGATTTTAAGGGCAGTCAGAGTAAAAATCCAGGATCGACAGAATCTGTAAAATGTCCCATACGAAAATGAACAATTGTTGTGAATTCCTCTTACTCACTGATAAATACAAGTTTTGCTTCATATAGATATTTTTCTGTATGATCATAACCAATGGTGAATATTGATCTAGGCACATTCAAATAACCTAAATTTTCATGAATGATAAAACTTGTCCCAAACTTCAACTCATCTTTATTTTCAACCATTTTTTATTATCTTTGAACAATCTTAAGTATCTTCTTCTATTCCGAGCAAAATAAAACACCTAAATTATTCTTAGCATCTATGGTAGCAATTCATCTTACTACAACAGCTTAGGTAACGGACATGCAATCCACCTCCAGACACACAAAGAAATTTGAGTCTAAAAGCTTTGAGCACTCCCAACCAATCATTTTATTAGTGCATTTTTTCATTTCATCACAGGAAAATATTGGAGATATTCATGACTATAGTTTAAAATAACACAGAATGTATTTAGCAAGAGTGAAAAAACAACAAAAGATAATAAAAAATAAAATTTGAAAAAGAACGCAAGTCCAGTTAAGGAGCATGAAGAAAAGGATTTGAATTTTCTGACCACCTGCTTTTTTCCACTTAATGTTACCAAGACTGCATTACTTTTGGTGCTATTATTTTTACTACTATAGTTATTACTATTATTATTATTGTTGTTGTTGTTGTTGGCATCATCTATGTAAACAAAAGTTATTGTATTTTTAAAACTTGTTGATGTTGTAATAGAAAAGCAAATCATAAAAAGGCCCTCAATGGTCAGTTTAATTACACCCTGATTATGATTCTGTGTGAGTAATAAAACTGTCTATATTTCATCAGCATGCTTATTTTTTGGGGTGAGGAAAAGTCCAAATCATTTGTGTAAAGCAATAAATACAAAAACAAAGCTGAGCTTTAGGATCATTTTGAAGAGCATGAACAATCACTCTCATGTGGCAAGGATTGAAAACCTTTTACAAGTGCCATTTTAACATTTTCAAACTCATTAGGGCAAACAGAAATCTGAGATGAGAGATGCATTTCCAACCAATAAATCATGCTTAAAAACTGACCGTTTTGGGATCTTACATATCTCACCAAGGTTGTCCATTTATCTGCATTGGTAGCATCAGTATATGCACAACAGATATTTGATCAAAGACAAAATAAAATTAAATGAAAAAAGAAAAAAACTCGAAACCCAGAAAATAACAATAAAAAGATACACACAATATTACCAAAATAATATGGTAAACCTGTGAACAGGAGAACGTAAAAATCAGAGTACAATTCATCGTTTGAAATATACCTAAGCTGTAGTAACACTGCAGATAAATACTTTTCCAACATATATGCTAAAAGCTGTTATTATGCTAATGAGTAGAAAGCTCTGTGACATTCATTAAAAAATATCATACAATTTAAATTTATTTACTTTAGATTGTATGGAATAGCTTACATAAACTGCATGCACTTTAAAAAAAAGAACCACTATATCAACCACCATTCATCTATTGAATGAAAATTATAATTTTGGACCAGAAGATAATGATAAATTTACAATAAGTAGAAAAGTTACATTTCCTTCTTAAAATACCAATAATTTCAAAGCAATTGTAATACTGATTTCAGCTGATAAAATACCATAATAGAATACCACGAATGAGATACAACATTGTAATATTTTTACAATAAAATAACAAAAGAAACAATACCAACTCCCAAAAACGTGTAAAAAAAAAAACCCTTAAAATAAACAAACATAACAAAATGAATGTACATTAGTATCAATTCAAACAATCGAATAAAACTATCTTCTGTAATGTTTGTAAGCACAAATTAAACATTTTAATTATTAGCAATTTTTCTTATATATAGTAAATGTATATAGACCCATTTGTTGGAACCAAAATGAAATAATCATGTTGAAACAGTTTCTGAGTTCAAATTTATTGAGTGTGAACAATTTTCACTCCACTTGTCACTAAAACTATCACTTATGGCAAGATGAAGTAAACAATTTAGGGTTATATTGACATGACATGGATCATCAGGAAAGGCTGAAATACTGAAATAATATTAAAAAAAAAAACAACAAAAACGAAATGCATTTGTATTCATCCAAATCAGTGTTTAGGGAGCAGACTTCACTATTATTTCACAGGGTCAATGCCTATAACTATAACTCAAAATGAAAACATTTTTCTTAAGCTGCGTTTGTCTCACAAGAGCTCTCTTTCTTAAACCTGTACAGCAATTAAAGTATAAAAAAAAACAAACAAAAGAAAGTGTGTAACTTCCTTGACAGTTTTAATACAGCTTCCCCATTTTCATTAGCTTTTCAAAATTCACAAGTTTTGTTATAACAAGAGAGCTTTTGAACATATAATATGGGCTTCCTATGTTTTATTGGTGCAATGATTTATCATACAAAAATGCTCAAAACTTGGTGTTTTTATTTACAGAACAATTCACAGTGCAGCTGAACCATGGATTAACATGCCAATTACAACTCAAGACTTGCACATAAACTTTGAACCAATGTACACTCCTAGCTATCAGATGAAACCTTTATCATATGTGAAATATATCTTCTCAGACACCAGTAAAATCATATACGTCATTTCTTTCTTTTTCACCTTTGTTGTTGAAAGTTTGGATCTATAGGGCCACATAATTTGAAAACAATGCATACCTTTAACCTTTTATGTATATTATATGTAAAAGATTAATGTTTTTTGTTTGTTTTTTTTTTACTTGGTTTGCAAAAAATCAATAGTATCAAACTGTTGCAGTTTGCTTTTAACAATAACTGGAAGAAAAACAAAAAACAAAAAAAAACCCCAAAGAATAAAGTACATGTTACAAAGTAGACCATAATTTTCAACAGGTAAAGATTACAACAGACATAAGATTTCCATATTATTGGTGCATATAATACACAAACAGTATATATAATACACAAACAGTATGTTTGGACCATTTACATCCAATGTGAAAAAATATGAAAATATTCCATGTGCAATTTTTTTTTTTAATTTATTTTTCATGCCATCAGGTATAAAATTCCTAATTAAAAAAAAAAGACATTCTGATTTGCAACCTAACCAATATAGTATTTAAAACTGTTAAAAGGAAATTTGAATTATATTTTCTTACTCAAAAAAAAAAAAAGTTTGCCAACAAACAGGAAAACATCAATTTTTTGACCATACCCCCCAAAAAAACATTTTCGTTAAAATAAAAGTTAAGCTACTGTTGAAGCCGAGTGAGACAAAGAATACTGCTGTTAATCCCTGCATTAATCAAGGCTTAAAAATTTAAGTTAAAAGAGGCACACAAGGTAAAAAAAAGTACTTAATCCAGAGTATTTCATGCTACATATTTTACGGTAAGTAGAGAAAAAAATTGCACTTAATCTGAAAACATAAATAGCATCTTTGTAGTACAATTTTGTACCTTTCAAAAAATTAATATGAATTGTAAAGTGATGAGTCATTTTGATATTGAATATTCATATCACACCTACATCAATTTTAGTCTTTTTTTTTTTTTTTTTGAAAAAGAAGCTTATTTTATCACCATAACATTGAGTGATTGAATGGTGTTCACTGACTGGGACAGCCAATTAATATAACATAAAAAGAAACCTGGACAATCGTAATGTTAAAAGTTAATAATTTATTAGTGAGGCAAGCTGGATAATTCAGGCCCAAGTCACTCAGGTATGTTTTGTTTGAATTAGAGCCCACCCTATAAATAAAGTTCAAAACCACTTTGAAATGAATCATTTCAGAACATGCAAAAGCCAGATCATGGGTAAAAATTACTCTTTTGCAGAACATAACTCTGAAAACTCAATAGGGAAAATCTAGCGCCTGATTTACCTTGGTCCTTTCACAAGCCTTGTTCAGCTGCAGTGAATATAAAACATTAGACATGTTTCGAAAAGACATAGGAAAGAATGTTCAACCTATACCTCTGCAATACTAATCAATTTAAAGCTTTTGCAACAGCAATCAAAGTGATCAAGTCTAAATGCAATATTAAATGATTTACAAGTTCAAGCTTTTAACAAAGACAGAATATTACTTTGAAATAAATAAACATGATTGATATAAAAAACAGATATAAAATATGATAAGACCATGGAATGTGTATAGAAGAAATTAAAAGTAAAAATATATAATGAAAGGAATTTACCCATAACATGCAGAAAACAATGTGTCCACAAATGAAATTCATGCATCTGTTTGTTGAGGACTGGAAAGGCACAGATAACAAGCCAGGGAAAAATAGATACAGTCACATAAAAGCATTATTGCAGAGGTGTATTATAATTAAAGGCCACAAAAATTTTCAGCCTGATCATTATGAAAAAACACCATAAAATATTGTTTTTATAGATTTAAGAGAACTTTTAAAACCATTCACTTTCTCAATAAATTCTTAACTGTTGAACATTATCCACATATCTCTCTGAGTTTTAAATGCTGGTCTATCTTTTTTTTTTTTTTTCCTCTTTATATGTCATGAAAAATGTTAAATGAAAAGTTCAATGTATGTTGAAGGACGCATAATTTTATATTAAGCTAACCAGACATAATTTAAAACAGCACATTTTTGTTGTATAAAGTTATTTCTTGTATCTAAGTATCAACAAAATTATCAATAAGTCAAACAAAATAAAGCAAGAAGTAAAGCATAGAAATAGTACTTTTAAAAATGCGATTAAAATACGGTAAAAAATGGACTTGCAATACCTAGTATGACAATGTTAAATCGGATTTGTAGAAACCTCCAAATCTTTTTGGGTTGACCAGGGTAAGTGTAAGAGGGAAAAACCATTTCAAACAGTAAAATCATTTTAAGCTTATTAAAAATTTTCAAAACACTGTGAATCTAAATACATCCACATTGTTAACACTTTGAAAGGTCATTTTAAGCTGAGAGAACAATAAAAGGCTATAAATGATTAAGAATCTTTAAGTATCTTGATTGATATAGGAATCCTCCTTCAGTTTGGCATAAATTTAAAACAAATTTGAGCAACTTAAACCTGAGTGAAATAAATTATAATAATGAAGATCAAGCTCAAGATCGAATGTAAAAAATTAAACCAAACCAACAATTGAATAGTTTTAGATAGTTTCCACTTCCACTTTTTACAATTTCAGGAAAGGGCATATTTGCAATGAAAAGATGGGTTACAGTGGAAAATTTATCATAAGGCGTACATTTTTTTCAAAAGTCAAAATTTGAGCATATTTCTGGAAAGAATGTTTTCACCCACAAGGAGTTTTGAAAATTTGCATATCACTTGTGTAGAGCTAACAATTTACCATGACTAACAAAAAGGATTTAAATCTTCCTGTGCTCTTTCTCAAAGAAACCTCTCTTATCCAGTATAAAATCATCATAAGTAAGAAATAAAGATCAAAGACTGCAAAAAAATGCATGATGATATTCACCAGAAAAGATGACATGGCCACAGAAGAGACTTTCTGAATATAAAATGAATTGATAAAATAGCTGAAACTATTACCTTATTCAGCAGGCAAGTACTAAAACCCGTATTGGTTTCTTGAATGCTGATGAAAGTTTTGGAAGGTTTGAACAAAATAATTTTGAGAGTCACCCTAAAGAGATTGATATCAGAAGACATATTTAGATGAATGAATAAGCACACATTGAAACAGTTCTTAAAACTTCAAACTTGCAAACATTTTTATTCCAATTTTCAAATCTATCATATCAACTAAATAAATGAGTACTGCCTGTGCCTTCAATACCCTTCCCTCAGTAAAGTATGTGCAATATCATAATCAGCATTTTGATTCTGAAAATTCCAAGTCTGCAAGGATAATCAAAATGGGGATATTCTCAATATTAACATAGCTAAAAAAAAACCAAACCATCTCAGAGCTTTTTTCATTTTAATGTTTCTTTATATTTTAAAGATTTCCATAGAAATATCAAAATATTGATATCATAGCTATTTCTCTAAAAACTCTGAGCGAATTAATTAATAACAGTTTATGTAACCACAGCACAAAGAAATGTGGATATGCTCAGAATTGCTTCTTTAACAAAAAAGCTCTCAAGGACTATTATTGATAGAAACTGCTGACAGAAACTGGTTGCCTTAAAAATGCAACTCTAAAGAGTGAACATTTTAGATAAGTAAAGGCCCTAAAGAAAGATGACTTACTTTAAAGGAAGTAAATTCTATCAACAGCATAAAAAAAGGGAAAAAAGCCTTTCCTCCCTCTCTTTCTTTTAGAAGGGTGATATTGATCAAACACCAAGAATGAACAGAATTCGATCTATCCTCATAAAACCTGGCAAAATGCCAGTTTAGACAAATACAGAAGAAAAAAAGAACCTACTATGGTATTCACCCATTCAAAACTGATCTCTTTAGCTGTAGGCCTCAAAGGTTGATTACATAAAAAAAAAGGTAGAGAATGAAAGACTTAAGACAGAAACAAAAATCAATATTGTTGAACAGAGCTCTGAAACCTAAAAAAACAAAACAAATGCAAAACTTTAAATGAAAAAGTGCACATTGTTCAAAAAAGTGATTGTCGAATAAAAAGCCTTGATATACTTAGTTGGTTAAATAACTTTATATTAATATGAAGTTTAGTTACACAATATATAACAATTTCAAAAACTCAGTTACTTAAAAAAATTCACTAGGAGTTTAACTTTACAAAGGTTTTCCTTGATATTTGTTGATTTCTCCATTCCTAGAATTCAATTTTGTTTGTCAGGTTTGAGAACTGTTGATGCTATTTTCCATTTAAGTTTTCTTGACAAAACAGGCGGAAAGGCAGCCAACAAAGCAGACACAGCAGCAAGATGTAGCCATCAAAATGTAAACTGCAGTGGTGATCCAGAAGGCAAACCAATATAGCGTTTTGTCACAGTAGTCACTGTCATTTGGGCGAGTAGACTGGAAGTCACCTTTGGTGCGATAAATAAACACACACCCTGCAGAATAATAATCAAAATGTTTGAAAATCAATGTCCTGTTTTTTAATCTTAAAAGAATTGTGAAATTTACCTCACTTATTCATTTCCTACGATATGAAATGGAGTTCCTACAAGAGAAATTAATGTATCATATACATATATAAAATTTTTTTCAAAATGAAAAACATAAAAGTAGCCTGTTAAAGGTGAGTTAATTCACCCTATTTGCTTTCAGTTTTTAAAATGATTTATGAAGCTACTGAATGAAAATCAGAGGCATATTTCACCTCAGGCCAGGCTTTCTATCCTCTCAATTTTGTTAAATAGCCTCAACAATATTTTCAACAATATGTGAACATTATTCAAAGCATGCTTGTATGATCATTTCTCCACGAGCAATAGCCAGGTAGTTGGGACCAAACTTGCGATGAAAAAACAGCAAGAAAACAAAATCGCTTGTAACATATTACTTACTATTAATTCTCATTACAAAATTTATTTCATACTAAAAAACAAAAAAACAAAATGAAAAAATATATAACTGTGAAAGATCAATATTGATAAAACAAATTTTTATATAAGATAACTTACAATTAAATGGATTCTTTGATATTCTTTAGAAATAATAAATATGAAAAGCAAAAAAACTGGACAGTAAATGAGAAAAATTAAGTAAAAAAAATTACAAAGCGATTTTCAAAAATATTCACAGGGCGTTTCCCTTTCTAAAATTGGCAAATCTCAATCGAATTTGAAGAAACAAAGAGCATCATGATTCGCTTTAAATGACATTTACCGACAAACCAAAGGACATGAAACAGTCATCTGGTTGCCTAATTAGCCTCAGCTAGTATTGATATAATTCTAGAACGCTGATACGCCACTGTGATCCCTGCTAAATGGACAGCTCAAATTAAAGTTTTCTAGCATCTCCTATGAAAAAAAGCTGATAATCTGATTTTGCCAGACAAAAGCTAAAAACTTAAACTGTCTTTGTCAATTACTCTGAATATTATTCCTGTTCTCAGCGCAAAATGATCACTATGGACAAGACAGTTTTCAATACAGTAAACATACAAATAAATGCTATTATGACACCAACTTGCAATTCAGACTCTTCACTAATCAAGAAGACAAAATAAAAAGAAAAAGGCTCCTTTTGTGAGAGTAATATTTGACAGAAAAAAATGTTTATTCAAATCAAACTTAAGAAGATCCAAGCTTATGTGAATATTTTTTACACATCATAACTCTTTGTACACTTACCAGCAATAAACCAAGCAAAAAGGAAACAGTTGACCACTGACTCTATGGGATTAACTTTTTTCTGGTCCTCTTCAGTTTCAGTCCGGTCTTTTCTGCAACGCTGCACAATGCTGAACAAATTACGCACAACACCAAAGCAACCCGCCACCAGTAGATAGATTGGGATCATACGCTCTGCCTTGCAATCATCAAGATGAATAGCACCTAGAATATTTTTAAAACACAAAATCTTTAATAGTAAACAGAATTCTTGTCTTTTTCTTTTTAAGACAGCCATTCAGATAAAGAATATACAAACACTCTTAAAGAAGCAATGTTTTAATGAATAAAGCAGCTAGCTCACAAAACTCATATATGCTGTTTTAAGTATTTTCTTTGAATTTAATGCTTTGATAGAAAAAAATGGAGAAAGCACTTTTTGTATAAAAAGCTCTCTTCAAAGCAGTTTTAAACAAAGATAGCTACACAAGAGTTCAAAATTGGGTGTTCTAACGCATGATCTTGTTCTAACTGGAAAAAAAAAATGAGTTGAGCAAATGAAAGTAAGGACAGACTTTCTCCCTTCTTAATTCAGACACAGAAAATAAAATTACAGCAACACTTGATTTGGTAAAAACTAAGCAAATATTTGAAGCAAAATAAAACAATGTAATAAAATTATGGCATAACAGAAGGCAGTTCAAAATGCTTCCTGATCTAGATTCCTAAAAATTGCCTATAGTCGTACCCATAAAGAATTGATTACACAAGACATAAATATGACAAATGTATATGGTGTTGATACTTACCCATTACTAACATGGAGACTGGCACTGCCATCATAATTGCGAGAAGAATGGTGAAGCCAACTGGAGGAAACATTATTTAAACAAGAAATATGAAACTGTGAAAGTCCAACCAATATAAAATAGGTGCCATAATTAACTGAGAATATTTCCACCCCTTAGAAACAAAAAAAAAAAAACCAACAAAAACAAAAATGATTATTGTAGCACAGAGACAATAGTTCAACGCATACACTTCAAAAAACTGTTTTTCAAATTGAAAAATTACAATAATGCACAAATTAAATGTGGAAACAAATATTTTGCTTGTGTAGTAGAAAAATTCTCAACAACTTTAAAAACAATGACGGGAAACATATTTAAACAAAACTTTTATTGAACCACTTAACCTACTTGTTGAGAGGATGATGATAAAAAAAGCCTTAAGGAAACTGACAGTCCCATCAGATTCTTGGCGAGCTGCTTTGACTCGTCCATACAGAGACTCATAAGATGGAGGAGCATCTGTGAAAAATAAAAAAAAAATCAAACACCAAATTACAAACTGTTGGAGAACTTACAAGTTTTGAGCACATACTGCACTACTTGCACATAAAAAAAAATAAAATGTAATAAAACATTTCATTAAAAAGGAAATCTGATAAGACTTGTGGTACTTGAATGTTTGTATCCATTTTATTCATGTTATCATTCCTTCATTTAAAACATTTCTATAATGTCCACAGCCATTAAAAGTTTACCATTTAAATAATAATAGAATAGCTGCATAAAACTTAATTGTAAGTAGTTCCAAATGGTTCATGTTTGGACAATCATAGTTTGATAGCTTGCTTAAATATTTTTTTTTTTAAACACAGCAATAATCATGGATGCCAATAGTTGGGAAATTTTAGTCTTATTAACACAGGACCTGACTTTTGATTTCACCTTAGTTTCTCTCTGCTTAAAGATGTTCCACCCTTTCGGGCTTTGAATAGATTAATTATGTATTTTTCCTTCTGGTTCAAAATAGTTTCAAAAATTTCAAGGTTGAATGCTGAAAGCCAATATCAGCACAGTTTTCTTTTTTTAATCAGCTTGATCTTTCTGACATTTATACTGCAAAAGCATAGAGTTTCTCTTTAAAGCTTTCAGTGGAATTTCAATTATTCCATTTTCATTCACAAACATAAAGTCTATGATTTACTTTGATCCTTTTGACTGTGCTTTCTGCACAATGAGTATATTTACAAATTCCTTTTAATAGACTGGTTAAAGACTCTTCCTGTTCGTTCAAATAGGTGAGAGAGATGTCTTGTAGTTGTGTATATGTCTTTATGCGAGAGTAACACTGAAAGCATATTTAGCATGCTTGAACAACAGAGGCTAAGTATGGGTTTACCATGCTTCATAGTATAATAAAAATAAGTGTGGGATCTTCGGGGATAGCCTTCCCAGACACTGAATGGTTAAAAAACATGATTTTGAATTTGAAGTTGTGAGTTTTACAATGTATTTGTTGCTTTCTGAATCTGAGATAGATTTAAGTTAACAAAAAACTATTAGTTTGATATCAGCTGACTTGCGTTTTTTTTTTTTTGCTTGAGCTGGATAGAGAAACCTGTGGACCATAATTGTTGACATGATCAACCTAGACGGGAGCCTAACATTGACCGGCTAGGAATAATACCAATTCTTTATACATAATGTCATCAAAGACAGGTTAAATATTGTCTTTAAAAATCTGTATCCAACAATAGTCTATTGGTAACACTTCCTTCACCAATATCGTTCCCAAAACTGACAAAATCAAATAAATAGCTTGAGAGATTTTCACTCACCACCAGTGTGGACAGCTTGAGTATAAGATGGAAGTCCATCCCCGCCTGCAGCATTCACATTCGTCCTTTCAGCATACTCAGGTGGAGCCTCTACATCCTCAGCCTATGAACAATTCAGTTTCTTATGATGAATATATTTCATTTAAAGTACATGGATGCTCCTAATCTTTATTTACAAAGATCTTCCAAGATAAAATAGATAATATTTGAGAGAGAGAGAGAGAGAGAGAGAGAGAGAGAGAGAGAGAGAGAGAGAGAGAGAGAGAGAGAGAGAGAGAGAGAGAGAGAGAGAGAGAGAGAGAGAGAGAGAGAGAGAGAGAGAGAGAGAGAGAGAGAGAGGGAGAGACCGAGAGAGGGAGAGATATAGAGAGAGAGAGAGAGAGAGAGAGAGAGAGAGAGATAGAGAGAGAGAGAGAGAGAGAGAGAGAGAGAGAGAGAGAGAGAGAGAGATCATCTAAGGAAAAAATAAGCCTCAAAGATGACAACTTTATTGTCTTTACTTTCTTTCTACATCTCTAAGGACAGATCACTGCCAACAGCAAAGTAAACATTAAACTTGTTTACCCCAGATGTAAATTTAAATAGGCACCTTGCTTTTTTCCTGCTGTAAGAATTTAACAAAGACTTTTCTATTTTCTTATCCTTGAATAAGAAATTTCCTTGCAAACTAATTTTCCATACATTTTGAGATTGTACAAAATAAAAAAAATTAGCCGTACACCAGATAAGAAAAATATAACAAGGACTCCAATGTGTGAATACCCTCTCAATTCTTCAGAAATGCTCAGGTATTTCTCAGATTCACTCAGATCCAATTAGAGGAATTTTTTTTTTTACTCAAACCAACTTTTCTATCATTATCAAGCAATATAATCCTGGACATCTTAGAAAAAGGATAACTAATACTTAATGAAGGAACTTAATTGTTTTTTTTTTTATTTAGTTGTGGAAGGGAAGAATGTTTAAAAACAGTAACCTAACCACAGGATGAAAGCTTCTTGCACAAAATGACTGATGAATTGAAAGCCCTTCATTTGACACAGGCTATAAAGCATATCTTGCACCCAGTTTCATTCTATATAGGAGATATATTGCAATCTGCACACTAAGAAGTGTAGGTGTTTGGAACTACAGATTTCCCTGAGGTTCTTATTTTTTCAGAATTTTGTGCAAGTACATACCATAAATCTTTAAAAAAAAAAAACGTTCAAAAAATACAAACAGAACAACTGTTTCTAAATCATGAAAGCCTTTTCAAATAAAACATTCCATTCATAAGGACTGATGGATAGACATGCACAGGACAACATAGACGTACATATTTATAATGCTTTAAGCAAAACCCTGGTACAAAATTGAACACTAAACATAGATTCCAATTTGGTTTTCATGTTAACTGAAATATTTCCTTTTCAATACTTTGCTTTTATCAATGAACATTAAACAAAATTCATTTTTTAAGGACATATTATTCTCAAAATTATTTGAATAGCTATATCTGGTTATTCGTAGAATGTTTTTTTTTAAACTATACTAGCTCATTGGCACTTATAATGATCATATAACTCTACAAATTGAACCATAATTTTCTTTTGCTTTTCTTCTGTGTCATTGGGCTTTAGATAAAATTTTCAACATTTCATTTGTTGATTTATATTTTATAGCACAAATCATTGCAATAATCTTTTAGGCTGTTTTGTTTTAGGTTGAATGCATTTTTCTTGTTTTATATGAATGTCAATGTATTCAACCTCTCTCTCTTTCTCTCTTTGTTATATTATTTTTTAATGGTGCAAGGGTTTTTTGGAAGAACTTCCAATTGGGTTCAGTACCTCCATCATACTATTGAGGGCAATAGAAAAAGATTGGGCTTAGTTTTTGTCTGAGTAAATCAATTTCGAACAATGAATTACCAATAAAAAAATATGGCATCATATCTTGATTTAATGAGACTAAAATATTAAACAATTTGAATAGGCTGCAACAATCTTTTTCCAACAATAAAGTAACATTTACTGTTTTTCTTAGTTTATACCCCTCCATCCCCTTTCTCTCTTCCTCATGCACCTTTTGTGATGCATGTCACTTCATTTCTTTTTTAACACTGTTTATTTTGACTTTTTTACACAGTATCTTTACAGTACACCATTCCTTGGGCTTGTTAAAATGCTTAAGGAGGTCAAAGGGTTAGGCTTTGAGTTGGTTAATAATAATATTACCAAAGAAAAAAAAAATTTTGATCATTAGCCTAAATTTCCTAAAAACTATCTTTCAAACAGAGTACTTACTGAAAAGGCAATATCTTGTACAAAAATAACACTCAACTTCTTGATTTCTTGCTGTGCAGTTTTTCAAATAAGCAGTAATATTTATTCATAAAATTGTGTTGCATTTGTGCTGTAAAATGATGTTACTTAAGATAGAGACTTTTCAGACATATCTTAAGACAAGACTCTGGAAATAAACCAGCCAACAAAGCAAAGATACGATGTTTCAAACTAAAAATCACTGAGATCTGCAGTAGGTCTTCCGATTGGGTACGTTGATTTAATATATATTAAGATATGACATATGATGACATTATTTTCTTTAATTGGTAAATCATGGTTGGAAAATGATTTGTAAACGGTACACACAAAAATCACGCTGGCACGGACAAATCTTTTTCTATGGCCTGATCAAACAAAGCCCTTCTTTGTAAAATTATAAAATAGAGGTATCCGTCCAAGCAGTTGAGGTTAAATTGCAGATATCGGCCCACCTCACGTCGAGCTTCACAATTGAATGTTTCCAGATGAAATTGAAACTTGTAGTTAAATGGGATTTTAGAGCAACACAAAAATGCTTATATCTTGAAAAGCATTAATTTGCGATGAATAAAACTTTCATATTTGTATTCAGCATATCAATTCATTAAGAAAACTACAATTTAAAAGCTAAGGGTGAGTTGGGCCGATATCTGCAATAATACCGCAGTTGACTCTGTTCACCTCTCAGCAATGGCCTAAACAGACTAGATCAAGGTCTCTAGATCTTAACATTGTATTGTTACGAGTACAAACAATAGAAAATCCGTCTGGAATATCCTCACGACAAGCAAGACCAATAATAAACTCTTCATGTTGTAACAAAGCAAATTTGTGTCCATTTAGTTTAATAACTATAGGCATAGACTGAGGCAGGAATTCCAGGCAGAAGTCTCTGATACCAATAATCCCACCGACAATGGCAATCTGCTGATCTCTTGAGTTCTTCTCGTAGGAAGAGTGTAACTCAGTAACTGTCACTGTCAGCACGGCTTGTAAACACACCAGGTAGTGTGTACACTACAGTATTTTCAAACTACAGGCCTACTGATACAAGCTCATTTGATTTTTTCCTTGGATTTAACTAAAAGTGGCCTTTGAACTAGATCTAGATTTTTAAGTAAAAATTCATTAATTTGAAATCTAGATATAAAATCTACTAATTTGTGACAGAAATGAGTTTTCACTTCCTGAGGTACACCAACATAGACTCTAGATCTTAGCTTACAAGAAAATCGCCTTTCTGAGCTCAGTTGGGTATCATTGCAGTTATCGGCCCAACTCACTTTAAGCTTTAAAATTGTAAATTTCTTAATGAATTTGATATGAACGCGAATATGAAGGTTTTATTCGTCGCAAATACTTTTCAAGAGATAAGCATTTTTCTGTTGCTCTAAAATCCCATTAAACAAGTTTCAAATTCGTCGAGAATGTTCAATTGTGAGTGGGCCGATATATCTGCAAATTTACCCCAAGTTGTACGTGTAATAGATCTTGTTCTATTTGAAACTTACCCTTTTTTCACCTGCGCTGGCCATAATGTATTAGATCTAGAATTCACGATGAAGGGTTAAAAAAGAACGTCGATCTATGATGATTCAGTCTCAGGATGTAATCTAGAATAGATTTATAATCTCATCCAAGAATGAGCTAACTTCAATCGTTCTTGAGAACAAAATTAGGCTAGATCAATTATTCTATATTTATTTATCACTAGATTCTAGTTCTTATCTATAAATAGTCTACTACGTTTCTTGAAAACGTAGTATTCTCCGCGACTGAGTTAGTAAAGCAAGAGCTCTGATGTTAGTACACGGATGTGCTTCGATGCTGACCAACAAAAATTTCACTATCAAGGAAATGCCTTGCTGAGGGCGATGCGAATTTTGAAAGTATTTAGGAAAATTTGATCTTGGTGTATCTACAGATCTATACACAGGCAATTGATATGAATAAATTATTTAACAAGTCAATTGATTTGAAATGTTGATTGTTAATACATATTTTATCTGAAATCAGAAAAAAAGAAAACCAGAGCGTCTCAATAGTTAAATAACTTTTTTAAACCAGTAGAAAATTCGTATCGATACTGCTCCACACAAAGGGGATTCCCGATGAACCAGGCCAACACCCAAGTCAGGGGCTAGGCCTTTGCACAGTCAAGGTACTCAAGCCATTGATCCAACGCAGCATCGATCACCAAATCTGCAAGACTGCCGCTGCTGAAGAGAATTACCTTTCATGAGCCTTAGCCATGCCATTTGATCAGTTATAGGGACGACATGTCATCATTAGCTTCTTCTTCTTCTTCTTCTTCTTCTTCTTCTTCTTCTTCTTCTTCTTCTTCTTCTTCTTCTTCTTCTTCTTCTTCTTCTTCTTCTCCTTTAAAGGTTCCTACATAACCATGGGCTAGAGTCGCATTGACTTTTGCCGTGGGTTCTAGATTTGCTCGAGACCTATCTTTTCCAGTTTTAGTAAGTCTTGAAAGAATATTAAAAAAAAAAAAAATGACAAATTATTAAGCTCCCATTTGTTTTCACAATAGTGTGTATGTGATGACGGTAACGGATAAATAGTTTAAAGTTATTTTATAAAAAAAGTTACACTCAAGATGAGAGCTGTCACAAGGCTTTGGGTACCCGTTACAATCTAACCGGTAAACTTGTCAATGAAATGCCCCCCCCCCAGTCTTATAATGTAGAAAACTGGGCTTTTGATAGATCAGACCAGATTTGGAAGAGGTTTATTATAATTAATCTGATGCAAGTGGCATTTGAAACAAGTCGTTGCTGCTTTCAAGCCTACCAGTGGCTCTATTTTTCATGCGATAGTTCTAATTTGATATCGCTTCGGTTACTGTTTCCACATGTCAGTGTAGGCCCCTAGGACCGCAGTAAGTGATATAACTCTACAGAATATGAACAGCAAATTGTGATTAGTATATGGGCAAATCAAACATTATTGAATCTAATAAAGTATGCAAGCCTAGCTTATGTTAATGTATCACCCAAATTGTTTTCGTAGAAAACAGCTATAGCTTTAGTTCAGACAAGCAAAAGATGAAAACTGAAAACGCTCCTCATCTGACATTAATTTGTAATCAATGCAGCGTTTGTATCGAGTCAAAACATCTTCAGCTCAAGTCTGATCTTTCTGTACCAGAGTAAGTTTATGCAATTAAGTGGTAAACTACTTGTTAAGTATTTTAAAAAATACAACATCTTACGTCTGCTATTTCGGCCGAAACTATTGAATGTGTAAATTAAAAAAAATAAATACATGTCCAGGCAATTTTTTTACGCCTATAAACAGGTGAACCCAAACTCCATGGCAATAACAAATTAGGCGCATAAATACAATTAAACGGATGAAAGGGACGTGTAAAATTCAACACTTTTTGATTTTTTTTAAAAGATATTTTCAGCCTCAAATTGTGATATGCAAATAATTACGGTAAGAGAAAAAAGACGATTAAAAAACCCAAAACGAAACAAAACAAAATAAAAAAAAAAAACACAAAAAGCCCACCAAAATAAAAAATAAAAAACAAATAAAGTGAATACATTTTTAATAAAAAAAAAACAAACCCAAAAAACAAAAAAATCCCAAACCCCAATAAAACAAACAAACAAACAAAAAAACCCCTCTGTAAACCCAGGTTCAATGTAAGTCCTAATAAAATTAAAAAAAACAAAACTGATTAGAATTGTGGTGGAATGTTTCTTTTCAAAACGTCTTTACTTTCTTCATAATCTTGCTGGGTGAGCTTTACTGAAGTATACTTAAGTCTTCCACTTGAATAAGGCTTGCCTAATTTACTGGTACATGTACTGGTATTAACTGTGGATTGTCCAGTAGGTTATATCACCAAACGCTGCTGCGTCATAAGATCATTCCGCGGTGTTCAAGGTACACTAGTTTTTTAATGGCACTGAGTAAGACACTACGTAAAAAGGTCAGTATTAGAGATTAGGCCTGGAGACTCGGCATTCCAATAGAAATATTAATGAACGTAGCAAGTAAGATAAGGGACGACGAAAGAAACAGGTCAAGCAAAGAACTTTGTATATTCACATTTCCCTTTGAATTCTTACTAATTGACTGCGCACACAGAAAAGTTGTTTTAGCTGTGTAGCAACTTGGCATCAGCAGAGCAATTGTGGTATTGGTGGTTTTAGGTCTTACTAATCTAGTAGCAGCGCTGCAGCCCAAAGTAGTAGGCTTAGTAATAGTGTCAGCAGTAGTAGCAGTAGCAGTAAAAGCTGTAATAGTGACAGCAGCAACAGTAGTAGTTGTAGTAGTAGTAGTAGTAGTAGTAGTAGTAGTAGTAGTAGTGGTAGTGGTAGTGGTAGTGGTAGTGGTAGTGGTAGTGGTAGTGGTAGTGGTAGGTGTAGTAGTAGTAGTAGGTGTAGGTGGTGGTGGTGGTGGTGGTGGTGGTGGTGGTGGTGGTGGTGGTGGTGGTGGTGGTGGTGGTGGTGGTGGTGGTGGTGGTGGTGGTGGTGGTGGTGGTGGTGGTGGTGGTGGTGGTGGTGGTGGTGGTGGTGGTGGTGGTGGTGGTGGTGGTGGTGGTGGTGGTGGTGGTGGTGGTGGTGGTGGTGGTGGTAGTGGTGGTGAGTGGTGGTGGTGGTGGTGGTGGTGGTGGTGGTGGTGGTGGTGGTGGTGGTGGTGGTGGTGGTGGTGGTGGTGGTGGTGGTGGTGGTGGTGGTGGTGGTGGTGGTGGTGGTGGTGGTGGTGGTGGTGGTGGTGGTGGTGGTGGTGGTGGTGGTGGTGGTGGTGGTGGTGGTGGTGGTGGTGGTGGTGGTGGTGGTGGTGGTGGTGGTGGTGGTGGTGGTGGTGGTGGTGGTGGTGGTGGTGGTGGTGGTGGTGGTGGTGGTGGTGGTGGTGGTGGTGGTGGTGGTGGTGGTGGTGGTGGTGGTGGTGGTGGTGGTGGTGGTGGTGGTGGTGGTGGTGGTGGTGAGTGGTGGTGGTGGTGGTGGTGGTGGTGGTGGTGGTGGTGGTGGTGGTGGTGGTGGTGGTGGTGGTGGTGGTGGTGGTGGTGGTGGTGGTGGTGGTGGTGGTGGTGGTGGTGAGTGGTGGTGGTGGTGGTGGTGGTAGTAGTAGTAGTGGTGGTGGTGGTGGTGGTGGTGGTGGTAGTAGTAGTAGTAGTAGTAGTAGTAGTAGTAGTAGTAGTAGTAGTAGTAGTAGTAGTAGTAGTAGTAGTAGTAGTAGTAGTAGTAGTAGTAGTAGTATTATTAATAGTAGTAGTAGTAGTAGTAGTAGTAGTAGTAGTAGTAGTAGTAGTAGTAGTAGTAGTAGTAGTAGTAGTAGTAGTAGTAGTAGTAGTAGTAGTAGTAGTAGTAGTAGTAGTAGTAGTAGTAGTAGTAGTAGTAGTAGTAGTAGTAGTAGTAGTAGTAGTAGTAGTAGTAGTAGTAGTAGTAGTAGTAGTAGTAGTAGTAGTAGTAGTAGTAGTAGTAGTAGTAGTAGTAGTAGTAGTAGTAGTAGTAGTAGTAGTAGTAGTAGTAGTAGTAGTAATAGTTGTATCTGTTTCAGAAAACAAACAGATGATAGCTTTCCGATCGATTTTTTTTTTCGAAAGTTGTAACTCATTTTATTTACATTTCTATGGCACCAGAAATAGAAGGTGTCTAATTGAGTAGCGCATTGATGCATTTTTTTCTTTAGAGTTGATAGTTTGATTTGGCCTTTCTACTTAACTCCAAATGATGATGAAGCAAAGAGTGAAACAACATAAAAACAAGGCATATTCTTCTCTAACTATTTTAAAACAAAATAGAATAGGACTTCTTTCAGTTCTAAATAACTATTTCATGCCATTTCGAATATTACGTGATCTGTACCTATCTATTTTTTTTTTTAATAAAACCAATACTTCTTAGACATATTAAAAAATAGAATAGGACCTCTTTCAGCTCAATGAAATTGTTTTCCAAGTATTCTATTCTGTACCGAATAATTTCCTACCATCTAGAGCTGATTGTCACCTTAAAAAATATTGTAATGCGGGATATAAAGTCAGCTTAAGAGGAGACAATAGCGTCAAATCAAATATAATGGCGGAAATAGAGGAACACTTCGTGAGTCCCAAAAAATATAGATTTATATTTCACATTAACCACAGCGTAAAGAGCTTTCAGGAGATCATAGATGGATCTTTACAAAATGATAAAAATACAATATACGTTTCCATCATCCGATGACGTTTCCTGCCGTAGACGGGAACATAACGTGATCGATAATATGAATCACACCATTGTCACAATCGATGTCGACCTCTTCCAGTCCAGCCACTGAGTTCAGTCTTATGTCATCTGGAAAATGTGTACAAATTATTATCACTACCAACAAGGTCAAACCTATAAATACCAGTGTTCCTTAATTGTGAAATGACAAGTATAGTAGCCAGCAGATCACCGTACACTCTAGCGATAAATAATAAGAACAAACGAAAAACCCAACCAATTAAAAAAAAAAAATAATTTTCCCATTATTCGATTCATAACAAATTCCGGGTTTCAACGTATTTATGGTTAGTATGCAGGCAAACTGACAAGAACGACAACAACACAGAAATATCAACATCAACAACTAATGAAGCAAAAGCAGCAGCCTGAGCAGTAGCAAAAACAGTAGCAAACCAATTAACATTTAATTAACCGAGCGGATGTATAACGAATATGTCCGAGCGACTTATTTACCTCAATCAAAGCGACAGACGAGAAGAGCAATTAACATGTATTCCAACAGTCGGGGACAAGTTGACCTGTTAAATTACCTATTGAAAATAAAAAAAACCCCAAAAAACAAACAAAAAAAAAAAACCAAAAAACAAAAACAACAAAAAAACAACAACTGTGCAATATTGTAAACCTTTTCTGGGGAAATGATAAAGAGTAAACTGGCCACGGAGATTGCTGACGTAATGTAGCCCACTGTTTACTTTTACTTGTTTATGCGACCTCGTAGTTTTCAATTTGTCATTTCCTTAACTCGCACTTATCAGCTCTTGTTGAACAGTTCAAAGTTCTGAAAATGAATGATAACCCATACCAGCGGCAAAGCCAGGAGTATCTTAAAAGGTTTAACCCGACACTGGTGTGATAATTTAGAACAAAATGCGTAACACAGTGGACTGGTTATCTTTGAAGACCCAACTTTGCAAGACCAATTGAAGACATACTATTTTTTTTCTGATCAAGAAAATAAGTTTATAGTCCAGCTTATCTGACACGACAGGCACAAAAAACATGCATGACGTCTATTTTCTCTGCCTTGGCAACAAAGACTGATAGCCCTACTATAGCAGTGCCAGTTGCTGCGTCCACCAATACCTCGATGACATCTTCCATCACTTTTTTCCATCGAAAGTTCGATCACACTAGAAATTCAACTTAAATCATTTTAGCAGCGATGTATTATCTCTTTTATACGGTGATGTTGTTGTGGTTGATAATGTCAAGGTTTTTATTGTTACTGTTGAGGGAACAACAAAAAACTGTCGAGCCAGTCTCTCAAAAGGAAGGAAAAAAAATCTTTCGAAATAAATATTAAAATCTGTCCTGTAACAGAAACGTGGATTTTGTGATTTCCGTAGATAGTGCTCAATGTTCCATTCCTGTCCAAACTCTTCACGTGTATAGATCCCTTGTGAATATGGTACTGTACTACACCTGCGATTCAAGAAATTAGGACGAAAATGAAAGACACGATCATATAATGGAAACAATTCAGAAAATTAATGTGCGGGCAGGAACACATTGATAAAACTGTAGTTATTGTAGTTGCTGTTGTTGTTGTTTTATGATAATGTTGTTGTTCTTGTCCATGATGTTTATTATTATTATTATTATTATTATTATTATTATTATTATTATTATTATTATTATTATTATTATTATTATTATTATTATTATTATTATTATTATTATTATTATTATTATTATTATTATCATTCTGCTACTTTTGATGTCATCTTTGTTATCATAGGTTAAGATTTCAAAAGATAAACTGCGAAACAAATCCACATCGAGGACTAGTAGTTCAACACTTAAACAATCGAAAAACGCCATAATGATCCACTTAGGAATTACTTCACCTTGGATCCAACCTCTCCCTCTCCCAAAGCCATAATTACTTGATAATATCTTGACGGTCGACTACTTGGATCTCCCGTACCACTACTTTTTAAACTATAGTCCCAAGCAAGTGCATATAAAGGAGATATCAGAAAATAAACAGAAAAAAAAGAATCAATGTGAACATAATTATGAGATCGTTTGTGATAAATAAGTAAGCACATACAACAGATACATTTTCCAACCTAGGATTCATTAGTAACACTTTTTGTCAGTGTTTTCTTTTACTTTGGAAGGCATGCAATTTGGGAGAGAGAGAGAGAGAGAGAGAGAGAGAGAGAGAGAGAGAGAGAGAGAGAGAGAGAGAGAGAGAGAGAGAGAGAGAGAGAGAGAGAGAGAGAGAGAGAGAGAGAGAGAGAGAGAGAGAGAGAGAGAGAAGGTTAAACCTAGGTCTAGCTGGAGAACGACAAAGACGAAAGAACGAAAGAAAACGTAAAGGAGCTAGATCTAAGGACATAGACATTGAGAGAGAAAACGAGAAAGGGGTCTACACATTGAGAGAGAGTGAGAGAGAGAGAGAGAGAGAGAGAGAGAGAGAGAGAGAGAGAGAGAGAGAGAGAGAGAGAGAGAGAGAGAAGGTTAAACCTAGGTTTAGCTGGAGAGCGACAAAGACGAAAGAACGAAAGAAAACGTAAAGGAGCTAGATCTAAGGACATAGACATTGAGAGAGAAAACGAGAAAGGGGTCTACACATTAAGAGAGAGAGAGAGAGAGAGAGAGAGAGAGAGAGAGAGAGAGAGAGAGAGAGAGAGAGAGAGAGAGAGGCAGACAGACAGACAGACAGACAGACAGACAGACAGAGAGGATCTGAGATTAAAAAAATAAATTAATAAAGAGGAGTAGGATGATCTTTTCTTTTACCGTTTCCATCGTTTATAATCTTTTTTTCAATTAACCAATAGAAATAGAATACTCGTAATTGCAAACAGGTCCCAAGCACCTGGAATGATCCAAAGCCAACCTTATGACATAATTAGTTAAATACCTTCACCCTACTTTTCCCCGAACCTATAGAATGGTAACACACAACAGCTAAGAGAAGACATTTAGCTTTGCCTGGTCGCAAGATGACACGACATGCTGAGAAAGTGTGGAGCTTCTTCCTCGTGACTTAGTGGAGCAGTGACTCACTCTACCACCTTCGTCAAACCAATGACTACCTCATGCAAGTTATGACAAAGGATATTAGAATACTCGTTTTCTTTATGTACAGTTAATGATATAACGTTACACTCACAAATAAAACACTAGCGTTTCAAAATCATAAAAAAAACATATAAAGTAAAATATTAATAATAAATAGAGATAAGATAATGCTGGCATTGACTACTGACCAAATAGCCAAGGGTTTATAAAAAAATAAAAAAAAATAAAATAAAAAAAGTGCATTAGGAAGAAAAGTTTTAAATACAGAGAAACAGGCGAAATGCTCACTGCGCAGCAAACCAATGTTCCTGGCGAGCTCATCCTTGATGGTAACTGGGAGGGTATCCCATGCTGTCTGGGACGGGACAAACACAGTGTATGGACCAGCTGGGGAGCAGTGAACAAACCATCAAGAACCTAGACATGTTTGTCACTCAGTGTGGAAAAAACGAGCTTCGAAGTAATATCACTTGAGATGAGTTAGACAATGACCATGATGCCATAATTTTTTTTTAATGTTGCCGAACTAGGGCCTTTTAATTCCACAGTCTATCTCATGCATGCTTTTGATCTTGCTTACAAGATCACTGCCCACTCGAATAGTATAGAAAAATCAAACACAAACTCGAAGAATCACTAACTGTAATGTATTGATAATGAATTGAATGAACTTATCTCAGAGCCATTCTTATATTAGACTTTTCACTATGGATCGAAAAGTTCAAGGTGATAATTATGATCTTTGTGATGAATCAATTAACGCTGAAGACAACACTGCACCAGTCAACTCGGAAGCATTTACAAGAAGAAAGAGAGATACAGTAAGTCAATTAAGGGTATTCTTGCTATGAATGGGTGAATGATCAAGGCGAACCACATTTCTTATTTAAATTGCGGCAGCATACGTGGGACAAGTGTGGTGTTGAAGGCCAAATAAACTTAAACTGTTTAAAATCAATAACTAGGCGTTTTTAAACAGCCAATGGCATGGATTTTTACTTAATGCAACTAGACCTCTATTTTCATCGACATCAAATTATATTTTTATCTCGTTAAGAGTATTATCTGTGAAACATTACATTTTTCCTGTATGAAGGCGTGGATCTTATAAGGTCCACCTATAACGATAATTTTTCGTGACGGTAATTATGATGATGACGATGAAGATGGCTACGATGAGGATGTTTATCACCTTAATGTTCTAGATGAATAGCTAAAAGGTTTGATGATGATGATAATGATAATAGGTATCAATCTTTTGAAAAAACCTGTGAACCAGTTTAGTGCGCAAAATGATACCAATACGACATGCACAATCTGACTAAGTAGTTATGATTAAAAAGAATTACAATGAAAAGATGTTCATTAAAAACTTTTTCTAGTTAGATCTGGTAAAACCCTCACCCCCCAAAAAAAACAAAAAACAAACAAACAACCCAAAAAACCCAAAAAACCCAAACAAAACAAAACAAAACAAAACAAAAGAAAACAAAAACAAAAACAAAACAAAAAACGCAACAAAAAACACAAAGCATACAACAATTTGTCAGCCCCCTAGGACAATCAGATAAATTTTTACACAATGAAAGGTATCAAAACAGACAAAACAAGACGGACTCAGGATAACGACAAAACATGTAGCGATTAATTAGAACAATCGATCAGTCATGAGCATTGTGCAACAGCTGCCAGCGAAACATGCAAGACCTGACATGATTCAGTTTCTCAAGGTGTAAATGTGGTCGTTCAAAGAGAAGAAGATAAAATCTGTCCATCTTCGGCTATAAGCCTAGCTGAAATGGCACGGCTGCTATTTCTGTGTACAGTGTAGCGGAAAAAAGTGTCGAGGAAGATTGGAAGGTATTGGTGAGTGATGAAAAAGCATTTGGCCAACGCTTGTCGTGAGATGGCATTCTTCCTCTTGAAATAAGTAGTAAGTTGATCTGAAGAATATAATATAGTTAAGCCATTTCTTTTGTATGCAGATTCTCGTTGATGGGGTTGTTGAAAGGACACTTAATTTTCATCGAATTGTAAAAGCTACCAGAAAAAAAAATTAAAATATCTGTAGTTGGCGCTCAAAAGCTTTGTGCAATTTGAAAAATCGAAAATTTATTCACCCCTCCCCCTCCCGGTTCCTCTTTATGATTATTCTCCTAACAGGAAATCAATCATCTTCTATTGCAAACACAATGAGGCAAATGTTCGATAGGTGTTGCATTAAGTACTAATTCGTTAATTAAAAAAAAAAAAAAACAGAAGGAAAACACTTTCTTGCCTCCTTCTCAAACGTATGATATAAAAAAAAATCATCCAATATAAAACATGAGGAAAAAAAATTGGTAGCCCAGTATGAGTCCTGATTTTCCCATTAAAGATGCGGCTATCACTAGATTATGACTCTCTTATAAACACCGGGCATACCTCTCTCTCTCTCGATCTAACTCACTGTCACTCTCTCTCTCTCTCTTTCTCTCTCTCTCTCTTTATCTATCTATCTATCTATTTCTCTCGCTTCTAAAACCAGCAATAGCAAGATAATACATTTTGTCAAAACACAGAGCAGTGCCCACACAGTGACGTTAAATACTAAAACCACTTGAAACAAAATACGTAATCTAACCTTTCAAGTACATACGTCAATTGCACCGATCTACATTTATCTTCTGGGAGCTGATTATTGTGTTCAAATGATCTCATTTAAAAAGATTAAAAAAAAAAGATCTTCCTGGAGTCACGCAATATCACACACACGCAGTCCAGGATCTGGAGACTTCCTGAAAAGTGCTCTTCAACCAATGAAAAGTTGTCTGTCATAAGCCCCTACAGGGCATTATTGGCCTATGAGATGAGGCGTAGCAAAAACAGCTATTTAAAAAAAACAACAACATTAGGACAAATTTACACATACAATTAAATTCATACAAGGAATGTTATCTATGGTGTCGCCTTAATCCCGATATATTTAAGTGAAAAGCGAGACAATTTATAAACTTTCATTACTAGAATTTCAAATTTGCTTGATGAAACATTTTGTTAATTCTTTAATGATTGTACTGACAAAACATACTTTCAAATCATAATGGTCACTATTTTCTGCGATTGCTCTGAGAATGAAACAAAACTGACTGGAAATCCGCCCGTAAAAATTTTTTTTCAAATGATTGAGAAATATATACTTGATCTAGAATATTCCTTTTGAAAGGATTAGAATATACCTTACAACTAGTCTATGTTAAAAAATTGCAAAAGTTGCCATGTGATAAAATAACTTAAAATTAAAAGAATTTACAAATAAGCGCAAGTATTGAATAAAAAAGAAAAAACAAAAAACAAAAAAACAATCGATAGATGAACGGAAATCACGATTGATTTTTTCATGTAATGTAAGGCAATAAGTTTTGAACATTTTAATGGGTTAGATTTTGCATTGTCATGCCATAGCTTGGCAGAAAGAGCAATAATTTATGCTTTGAGAAATAATGAATTGCAGAGTCGTACCTGATAGCGATATTCCGCTAAAAAAAAATTGTTGGGGGACAAAATCTATTCGTGTTCTCAAAAGAGTGTTTTTTTCACAAATGAACTGCACTAACTCATTCATAAGCACGAACAAAATTTATTTCTGAGCTTGGAACATTACGTTGATGCCCTACTTCACCTTTGAGAACAGATGAAAAATTATCGGATAAATCAACCAAGGGTATCTTATGCTATTCGCATTTGCAGTGTGTGACATCAAATTAAAGTTAGGATTGAATCAAAATCAGAACTCTCTCTGTTCCCATCCCCCCCCCCCCTCCCCCCGCTCTTTCTAACCATAAGTAATATCCATTCCTTTAATAACCCTGTAACAACAACAAAACAGAATTCCTAGACTTCAGAAAGGGGTTGTGCATATTCTCATGAGGTCTATTTGCAGTAAACTTCTCTTCTCACCTGTCCTATGAAGCGTGTTGTTTTGCCCCGCCTGATCCACCATGTCGGCGAAGACATTGAGACCAAAGTCTGGCCCTTTGAGGACCTCGTAGATGGTCCCCTCAGGCGCGTCCAGTACAGTGTCTATGAGGATAAACACAACGCCCTCGGCTTCTTCGTCCCAGCGAACTACTTTGGCGTCGTTGAGAAAAGTTTCTTCCTTCTACAGAGATAAGAAATAAGATGGTTCTCAATTATAATTATTGATTTTTATTTTTTTTTCTGCTTTCCTGAGTAAGGGCGGTGTTAATAAATGCATAGGACCTTAAAGATACATAGGATCCCATGCCAAAAGCTTTAGCTTAAGATCGGCAAAGATGTCTTTCGTTTATAAATACGGCCCTATTATCCCTCCACTTTTTGTTAGATAGGGCCATGCGAATAAGGTCCTCCACCCACAAATGGAACCTATCACCGGCACATTTCACGAGTGGGAAAAGAACACAGGCACCGGGGCCCAACAAGTCCATAAAGAAAAAAGTGTAAAAGTAAATATGAAATAATGAGATGGGCAGATGATTAAACTCAGCATTTACTTAGCTTGTTATGCGGAAATAGACATACTTTAAGAAATAGGCAAGCTATCGAAAATTACACGTCCCAGTATTCTATTCTTTCGGATGATTTGAATAATTCAGTTTCGATTTCTAGTGCTTTTTTTTTATTTAAATCATTTCATAGTTTGAGACACTTCATATTGTTCGCACTCTATGCTATTCCAAGACGCCCATAGATTGATGTCCGCTTGTTTCTCTTTATTGAGGCCGATGTTTTATCGGAACTATTCACAGATTTTCTGTCTCTGGTTTGACCAGTACTATCGGTACAAGAGTAAATGGTCTCCCCTTTTACCTCTATCCTGTCCGAACATCGTGAGATTAATTTTTTTCTGGACACACTTCAAGGCATAAACAATAATAAAAAAACAAATACGACATGAATGATCACAAGTAAGATTTCTGTTTATGAAAGTTCATAACTAGTCTATGGGACCCTAAGCTCTGAATATTTATGTGAATTTAGCCCCTTCCCCCCTTCATTACTCTCTTAAGGCACGAGGGCATACGGCATAGCACAAGACTATTCTTCCCCCTTCTCTTTGCATGGGCTTTTTTCTTACAAATAAAGGGAGATGACTAAGAAATTATCGTGGCCTTAGCTGTGAGACAGGTTTGTTCCTTTGAGATAATGATTTCTTTCAACTGAGAGCTATGTTCATTTTCATGGCAATTATTTTATATTGCATTTATTAAATTGTTCGCATTTTGAAAAAAAATCTCGTAATGGCGGATAAAGCCTATTAAATCTTTCAAATTACAAGGGAACTTTTGATACAAATCGGAACAGCCATATGGGTTTAGTGACAATAAATCAGTTGAGAATTACTTAACATATGTGCTAGCATTTATTGGACTCAAATCAGCGTTAAAATGTCTGTACTGTTCTTTGATATGGCTTAAGGATGAGATCTTATACCTCTGCAACCACAGATCCTAGATATCATCTATTTTAGCTTTCAATAGCAGTTCCGATAGTGAAAAAAGTAGCAACAATTTAAGCAGCAATGGCAAAAACAACAAATAAAAACCCACCATCATAACAGCTACAATAAAATCTACAGCTAAAACCGCCCCCCCCAAAAAAAAAAAAACAAAAAAAACAACAAAAAACAAAAAAATAAAATAAAAAAAAACAAACAAGCCCCCCCCCCCCCCCCAAAAAAAAAAAAAAAAAAAAAATAAAAATAAAATAAAAAAAACAACAACCAAAAAACAAAGCAAAACGAAAGTCATCCCCCCAAAAAAAAAACAAAAAAAAAAACAAAAACAAAACAAAAACAAAACAAAAACAAAACAAAAACAAAACAAAACAAAAACAAAAACAAAACAAATAACAAAACAAAACAAAAAAAAAATCAGGAAAAAAAACTAAACATCCCCCCGAAAAAAAAAATAAATTCCACTTTCAAAAGTGATGAATGCAAACCATACACATGATTAGCCAAAAAAAAAAGGCGACAAATAAAAAAATGACAGCCACAAAAACAACCAAAACAAAGATAAAAAAACATCACATAACCATAGAAAGTTTCCCCAAACGCCGCCTTACACTATGGGGCTGGTAAACTCGCACGAAGTGACCGTTGTCCGTCACGATGACGCGGCCAGTCTCGAAGTCCCAGCTGAACAGCTGACCAGGTATAATGTGGACGCCGATGGTGTCCTCCAGGAGTCCTGGCACGGTGTCCAGGTTGTTCTGCTCGTCTTGACTCAGCTTGTTGAAAGCATCGTCAGTGGGCACCAGGACGGTGTATAACATGCCCAGCTTGTTGAAAGCATCGTCAGTGGGTACCAGGACGGTGTATAACATGCCCAGCTTGTTGAAAGCATCGTCAGTGGGCACCAGGACGGTGTATAACGTGCCTGCATGTCATTTCATTTTGATTAAGAGTAAATCAAATGTAATGAATTAAACGAGAATTGAATCGCGTTGCATGCATAGCCTCGTGTACAAAACTTTCAACTCTCGCGAATAAATGAGATGGATTACATATAATAACGTTCGTAGATATACTGTTACGAGGTTACATTAAAATTGTGTTAAGGATAAGTATGAATGTGATACTAATGGTTTTCGAAACATCATGTATCAAAGTTTATAATTTCAGTTAACTTTTACGTGGGCTTTATTTGTATATGTATTATAATTCATATATTTTCATGGTTAAGAAAAAAAAAAAAGACAGAGAGAGGAAGAGAGAGAGAGAGAGAGAGAGAGAGAGAGAGAGAGAGAGAGAGAGAGAGAGAGAGAGAGAGAGAGAGAGAGAGAGAGAGAGAGAGAGAGAGAGAGAGAGAGAGAGAGAGAGTGAGAGAGAGAGGAAGAAGGTAGAGATTAAGATACAGAACGAGAGAGATTATGAGAGAAAGATAGGCAGAGAGACACAGAGAGACAAAGAGAGATATATAGATAGAGAGAGAGGCAGAGAGAAAGACAGAGAGAGAAACAGAGAGACAGAGAGAGAGAGACAGATAGACAGACAGAGAGACATAGAGGGAAACAAAACAATCTCCTAACTGCCCGTAGTCTTTGTGTCTCAATCTTCCCTTACCGTCTGTGTTACCCCCGAGAATCCTCTGGTCGTTGAGTCTTTGAGCAATAGTGAGGAACCTTGTAGCATTCAGGTCAGTGAGGGCTTGAGCTGGAGTCCTCATGGCCTGCGCTGTGCAGGACAGACCCATCAGGCTGACCACAAGATAGGCTACACGAACAGATGCCATAGCGGCAGTGGTAGATGCTTTCAGGGATAGACAAATTCGTAAAGAATTAAAACAAAAAATTAAGATTTCTTTATCTTAAAAATTTCTTTTGAAAGGTTGACGTATATAGGTATTTATTATATTTAAAAATAAAAGATAAGTTAGGCAGCCACCATTATTATCTGAATGTTAACCGAACTTTAAAACAATGTTAAAGATTGACTTCTGTTGCAATTTTTGTATTTCATTTTTGGTTAGTGAAATGCTATATAAATTATTATTTTTCTCATGAACAACAATTTTACAATGACACACACTTTTTATCGACTAACGTTGAAGTTCTTTACATGGACATGGTAGATTTTTTTCTCGAAATTAACAAACAAAATATGTTTTTTTCGTAGAAATGTGATGATATAAAAATACATGAAATGTAATGTATCTAAAAAATGAAATATTTTAGGCTCTTTGCCACTTCAACAAAGTAAAAGTAAAGAGACAAATTTCGAG
>JAWDGP010003399.1:855000-907500 GCA_033675545.1 Elysia crispata | reverse complement strand
TGCAACTGATCAGAACGGCCTGTGTGTCTCGTTTTATTACAAAAAGAATGACCTCCTCTACAGCAATACTTCGTAGACGGCTCTCAGATGTACCAGAGCAACCTGGAATGCAAGAATGGAGTCATCCACAGTATGCGCCACATCCTCTACTCCTCCAACCTCAACGTCGATGAAATTGTTAAAAACAGGACTGATCTTGCTACCTTGGCTGCTGCCGTGAAGGCTACAGGGCTAGAAGGTTTTCTACAAGGTGCGGGCCTCTAATTTGAGAACTTTTGCTGAAATACGATTTTTGCAAGGTTGTGGTGTTCAAGGTGTTACCAGACATTTTTATATTAACGTCGCCAAATTAAACGTTCTTCGAAAGTTTGCTTACAATTGAAATAAACAGAGTTTTAATTTACAATATTTTTGCTTTTAAAACCTCTAATACGTTGGAAAATGTGCAGGTCTATGAACCAAAAACTTCTATAAAAAATTGCTTCAATTGCTCTTTATGGGAGACGTTCTTTTTAGCTTTTGCTAAAGAATTGTATTAAAAAACTGTCTAAGGGATTATGTCAAGTATGATTCATTTTGTGTTCCTCCATTTCGTGAACCAACTGATTGATTATCTACAAAATGGCTCCAGACCTTTTTCCGTGCCAATCTCTCGTCACTTATTCTAGGTGTACTTTGCAAGGATTATACCAGAACATTTGAGCTAATATACTGATGAGGACGCAATATGCCATTCAGCTTACCTCTAGACAAAAGTGGAATTTGACACCACATTCCAACCGTTTTTATTTTAAACTTTGAAATCTTTTCAGACCAAAACCCGATTACTCTGTTCGCACCCAATGAAAATGCCTTCCAAGAGCTCGGCGCCCTGGTCCAGGATCTTCTTACCAAACCTGATCTCCTGAGAGGTAGAAATAAGATAAACGATAAGCAATCTAATGATAGTAACTGAATTACATTCCCTAGCTTAACTATGATGATAGGTCCTCTCCATGATGCCTAACTTTTAAGAAATGGTCAGTAAACTATCAGGATAACGACAGTGATATTATTATACATTTTACTCATTTTAACTGATCTTGTTGCGATAAAAGTTAATGCTGAGAACGATGCATCCCTCCATATTTCACTACATCAGTAAGCCCCCCCCCCCCCCTCTCTCTCTCTCTCTCTCTCTCTCTCTCTCTCTCTCTCTTTCTCTCTCGCTTTCCTTCTCTCTCTCTTTCCATGTTCTTCCTTCACCAGTCTCTGTATCTATACCTGTTCATTTCTTTATTTATCTATCATCCATCCACCCACCTGTCTATCTACCTGTCAATCGATCAAACTATCATCTTTGTAACTATATATCCATCTATCTATCTACCTATTTATTTATCCTTTCTGCCTATCTGTCTATCTCTTCGTATCTTTCCATCGATATATCTATCTTATTACCTTTTCTGTAAGAAAAGTTTAGATGCTTTTACACTAAAAAAATCAACAACAACAACAACAACAACAAAAGACAATAACCCAAAACGTATGAAATTATGCATGTATGTTGTCCAAACATCATTCCTATCCATATCTCTATTTCTAGCTGTATGACATTCCTCTAATGCATTCTTCACTTGTCAACCACATTATATGCATACACCGTGAACCACACTAAATTAATTAGTTCGCGACGCTGAAAAGATTCAAGGCCGTTGCTTCAAAGCAGTAAGCTTCTTCCTAAACCTTTATCCCTGAAATTCCATAAATGTAAAATTGTTGGTTGTATCCCAAGTTTTCTCTGATTTCAGAAATCCTGAAGTATCACGTAGTCCCTGGATCCATCTACAGAGGGGCGATGCACCATGTGAACCTGCACACATTCGAAGAGGCGGATCAATCGTACCTGCACAGCTCGGGTGAGTTGCAGCTTCATTTAATTTTTTTTTAGATATTACAGATGTTATTCTTGTCATTTTCATATTGCATGTGTCACTTGATGAACAAGATTTCAATGAAAGTTAAAAGGCGAGTTTGGTTGGTATCATATGATTCGGTTTATGTTTTAACAAGAATAAGATTTACAATGGTTTCAACCACATTCAATTTACGCATAGCTTTTCAATTGAACTGTTTTCAGGAATTCGCAGGGCTTGGTTGAAAACTAGATTCCAGTTAACAGAAGTGATTTGAGTGTAAATTATTTTCCATGCCAAGACTTAGCTTGATTGAGTTTATATTGACTTTATACTCGTCTGGTCGGGGCATCAATCACTTTTAATTCTATAAATCTATGACGACATTAAAAAGCAAATTATTAAAAATGAAATACATTTCACATAGGTTCTATGCATGCAAAGAAATTATTTCAGTCTTATATAATGCAGCAATACGCCCCAGCTACACAAAGGAAGCATTTGCACATTATACCTCGAAAAAAACCCCAAAAACTAATCTTTCGTTGCCATCTTCAGGTGGAATCGACGGAGCAAGATTTGTTGAGTATGACCTGAGTGCCACCAACGGCGTGGTTCATGTGATCAGCCGCGTACTCATCCCAGACAGCATGAAGGACCAGATCTGAACAATGCCTGGACCTAAAGACTTTTGCCACTGATACCATAAAAACACTTTTGACATCAATGCGGAAATCTAGTCTCTTTTTTTTTTCTTGTATTTTGTACAGTGTTTGCTTATTTTAGTTATGGAATAGGGAGTTGGGGTGTGCGTGTGTGTGTGTGTGGGGAGGGGGGGCGCTCATTGGTTTAGCTTAGATCATCAGGAGGATGAAATTTAACAATTGATCTGTGAAAAAAAAAAGTCTGGATTTGTTCAAACTTGGCTCTTTAAAATTTTCTGTAAAATAAAACTGATTGTGTGATCTTTGCTTATTCTCGAAAGTTAAAAAAAAATTAACTACTAATAGATCTGTGGCTTTCAAAGAGTCCAGTCATATTAACCAGTCTCTATATTTAAGAGAATCAGTGAGTCTCAATTTTCTTCAATGTCAGTATTATTCATGGTTGTATCCAGCTTATAATTACTATGAGAGAAGCTGGTTAAAGAGTATGCCAAATGTACTTATCCTAGACTGATTTCTAAGTAAACATCAAAATTGGTTTTTGAAATCAATAGGTCTTGATTATATCCGTATATAAAAGTACATTTTAAACAAAACAATTGTGTATTAATTTTAATTAAATGTGCTTTAAACAAATCTTCAAACACTGATACATATTATGTAAAATGCTAATCTTTGCTGTGTCTTTTCATAACAATATTTAGCAAATACAAAGTGAAACAATTTTCATTATCACCGAATTGAGGCCAAAAGAAAAAGTAGAAGAAAATATACTAAAACGCATCTTTATCAAGGAAGGAAAACACAAATAAAACACTTTACAATTTTAATAGTTTTGAGACAGTTGAAGACTACTACATTATCTCATTTCAGATACTTGGTTTACTTATATGTTTTTTGTAACGATTATGATAAAAACAACGCATAAAATGTTCTTCAAAATGTTCTTTAAAAAGGAAAACAGATATTCATGGTACATTAAAAAGCTAAAACAGTCAAACTTAGATCATTATTCAACAACCATGGCGTATTTTTCATACAAGCACATTTCCTAATTGAAGACATTCCATCAATACAATACAGAAAAACATTGATACCGAGGCTGCTTCTATTGTTAGTTCATTTTGCCAAAGACTTGACATTTTATTCTTGTTTCGTCATCAAATGGAAGTCTAATGCAAGAAATGTAATGTTGTTTGTAATATATCCAAAAAAGATCATGTAAGGACAAATGATTCACTATAGCCAATGACCTCATACCCCAGTCTGTACCTATCGAACTCACCGTTAAGTAAAAACTGTAATGTGATAAACCCAATTTTAATGGTAATTTCAAAGAATATGAGAAAGGGAATTCACGACAACATTTTGAAACAAACTAAATGAGTGTGTGTAAAAGCATGAGTATGTGTAAAAGCAAAATAATAGCAACAACAACAACAACAACCAAAAGAGCAAAACAAAACAAAAACAAAACAAAAAAAAACAAAACAAACCAGAAATCAGCAACAACAACATTCCTTGTTAAATTAGTGTTGAAATATAAGAACAAAAATGCTTAGTACAGGGGCCATGAATTCTGCAAAACCACTTCCATTTGAGTTGAACATGAAGACAAACAAAGCCCTATTCAATACAATTATTTAATACAATTTCCTTCTCCCATTACTTAAGTTAATAGATCCATACAAGTCATTAATGCTCAATCTTTATAAAATCCATTTTGTATCGGAACTCATCTATTTAGAATCAGTGAAATCACGTTGTAAAGCACCTGGATACATAAGCAAAGTTGTATAAAAAGTCTCATCACTCAAAGACAGAAAATCAAGGAGTCACTTTCAGTAAGTAAAAGTCTAAAAATGGCATTTCTTCTCTTAAATTTTCTGTCCAAAAAGCAGCTGCAATCAGTCAAACAAAATATGTTACGCTATAAACAACGCTCTCTCTCAAAAGCTACAACACAGTGGCCCGTACACAATGAAGAATCTATTCACGCTGGAGTCGAGACACTTACTATTAAATTATATTAAGCTGTGCGCAGTCATTATAATAGTGGGTGCTTGAAGTGAAGAACGCCCAATGAGGCTGTTAGGAAAGTATAATTGAAAGGTTTATCTAGTTAACCATATACGTGAAATTTTATAAATTAATAATGACAGCAGGATATTTTAAAATCAACGAATACTCACTCCGCGATGAGAAATATCCCTAAGTTATCGGCTGAAAACCGCAACGAAGAGTTTACAGTACATAGCGAGAATTTTACAACACAAGGCGAAAAATCATATTTCATATCAGTGTTGAAGAAACTTAGGTTGAAACAGCGGTGGCTGCACGTTTTCGATTCTCTTATCTCACATTACCACTTAACAAACTGAGAAAAAAAAGGCGTTAAAAAAGTTTCAAGAGAAGCATTCTCCCACGTTTCATTCTCAGTCGAATTTTCAAAATAAAGTGGAGTGTCGGTTCACCCTGTGACATATGAGGGAAAGGATTTAGCAAAGAAGACAAGCTACTGCTTTACATGGAATATTAAATCTGATAGAGAAGATAAATTTCTAATGAAAAAAAAATAGAAACAAACCCCAAAAATTTTACTTCTTGGAGATCTTTTTTTCCATACCTCATACGTAACACACTGCGCTAACGAAATGGATATTTTTGTTTTTATCAAAACTCATTATTTCTGTATGTTTTATTAACAAAACGTGATATTGTCATTCATTGTTTCGGTTTAACTGCACAGGAGAAGGAACAATATCAAACAAATCTTTCTTTTTTGTCTCACAACTAGAATATAGCAATTCGTGGTCTTTTCTTTGTAATTCTCAAGATATATTTGGTCAGGCCATGAACAAGAAGCCAGGACTTTTGCATAAAATAATATTCTGCCATTATTTTCCCAGAGAAGTAGTCTTTTCATTGAAAATGTCACTGAAAGACATTGCAGCTCAGAGATATTTATCCCTATAGTGCATCAAGTCGCGAAGATAGGCAGTGGTTTTGAAGGTTTTTTGCTTTAAAGTAAACACATGGTGGATACGGTTCACAGCAGTGTTACCAGAGACACTAGATTTAGCGAGACGGTTCACAAGGCAACCCCCAGCTTACGGGGAACGTGCGTGACGCATACTCAGTGTTTCATTTGAGCTAAGGACGGTAAAAGAATCAGCACACGGCGTTTTTATTTTTTTTTTACTAAGAATTAAAGAATGGAAGCTACCGTCTTTATTGATCTTACCTGCAAACGCGATATCCACCCCGTGAAACCTCTCCCTATTTTAAAATCTCTGGTGATGCTCTTGTACGGATATAACATAACACTATCAGTTTCCATCACAAGACTGCAGCATCAATAACTTATTAGAAAGTATTGATTTCGTGACGTCGAAAAATCATTATAAACAGTATGTCACTTTAGTCATTCTAGTGATATCACCTTAGTCATTCTAGTAATGTCACCTAGTCATTCTAGTAATGTCACCTAGTCATTCTAGTAATGTCACCTAGTCATTCTAGTAATGTCACCTAGTCATTCTAGTAATGTCATTTTAGTCATTCTAGTGATATCACTTTGGCCATTCTAGTGATTGGGAACATCATAAATGCCGCCATTCTGACAAGCCCCGTAACCGTTGGATGTATCAGCAGTTTTACGACGAGGCTGACGTCTCTCGTGGGGCGTGCCTGTAATGGTGGCGCTAGTGCTGAGGTGGACTCCTTCTCGCCCGGCTTCACCTTCCTCCATGCGGTCAGGGAGAGATGCGTAGCGGCCAGTGCGGTCCGAGGGAAGAGATGGACCCCAGGCTGAGGTGGGCTGAACACAGCCGGGCTGCACACCATGATAATGGAATTAAAAAAAAAGTAAGATTGAACAAGATTCTCCTTAATTGAGTATTGAAAAGCACGAGCGGAGCAAAATCAGTAAACATAATTTAAAAAAATAGAAACATTTTAAAAAAAAGAACATAAAGATGTTTATCTAGCCGGAGAAAAGTTTACTTTTACTTACATTCAACTAAAATTAGGATTTTTTTTTTTTTGGATTAATTGGTATGATAGAGAGAATATGCCATTTGTCAAGCATTTGAACAGATGCTGATGATGCAATGGTAACACTGTCGTGAGGGGAAAAAGTCTTGTTAACCAATGTATAAAGAGAATGAATTTCTTGGGGCTATTAAAATATTCATCACTGTGGGTGTCCTCCACATGATCTACGTTCTCCTCTCAACTTAAAGCTGTTTTGTAAGAGAATTGTTCTCTCCTGAAATCATGATGAAGAGTTCAGATCAATCCTACTGAGCTCATTGAATATGATCCGATTATTATTTACCAAAGGAATAATAACAGAAACAAAAATAAAATAAAAACCAAAAAAAAAAGTTTAAACTGCACTGACCCATCCAAAGTTTCGGATCTGTAGAATAGTGACTATGATGAGGACCAGGATGGGCAACCAGCAGCTGATCCAGCCTATGGCATCAGCCCAGTCAGGGAAGCTCTCCTCGTTATACTCGGAACCCTCTTGTCGCACAGCGGTAATAACGATCACGAACTGGTAATACAATGATTGGACAGGAGTAAATGTGTACAAAGGGAAGGAAAAAAGAACTGATTTATTATTTGAAATTTTATTTTAATATCAGAGTTTGTAGGGAGGGGAAGAAAGGGAGGGAGAGAGAGAAAGAGAGAGAGAAAGAGAGAGAGAGAGAGAGAGAGAGAGAGAGAGAGAGAGAGAGAGAGAGAGAGAGAGAGAGAGAGAGAGAGAGAGAGAGAGAGAGAGAGAGAGAGAGAGAGAGAGAGAGAGAGAGAGAGAGAGAGAGAGAGAGAGAGAGAGAAAACCATACAGGCCAAAACTTTGCCATCTTAAGGACTAACTTACCACTACGACCACTGGGGTGATGAAGCTCCAACATATTTTCCAATATAGCTGAGGTTTGAATCCTAACATCATTTCTATGTCCGACATATAGTTGCCTAGTCCTGAAAAGATAAAACCAGTAGGCCTATGTTTGTATTCTGATGAAAGGAACGGCACAAGAAACAAAGAACCCGTTTATTCAAACGCTGGATGTTTTTGATCTTTAAAACTATATTTCAGTAGTGAATGAAAATTCTATCCCACACCCTGAGGCTTGCTAACACATTCCCTAGGACCAACTTGTGTGCAATAAAAGCAAAACTTAACAATTATGATACATGCACTGTTTTCGTTACTTCTTCATACAATATTAAAAAAAAAAAACAATTAAAAGGAAACGTCTTTTCTCCCAATACAGGTTTGTGTGGGGCAAATAATACCGGTTTGATTTTCTATCGTAAAGTGATTAGTATGGGGTACCGTAAACATAGGCTATGCAAATAGTCTCCAGCAGCGCTATGACCAACAGATTGTAGCTCCCACTGTAGTCATCTAATAACGTCAACACTCGTATACCACCCTGAAACAAGCAAATAGAAACAAGAATAAGGTTTGCTATTGGGTTTGCGAAAACACTCTAGGCCGTATGCATAGATTTGTTTTACCAGTTGTATCAGATGGGGCAATCATATGTAAGTGCCGCACTTAGACATTGTTTTATTTTTAACCCAGTCTCCTTTGTTTACACACACACACACACACATATATATATATATATATATATATATATATATATATATATATATATATATATATATATATATATATATATATATATATATATATATTTCTCTCGCTTCTCTCTTTCTCCTGGTTTCCCCTCTCTTTCTTGACATCTGCCTTTCTCACTTTTCAGCTGTTCTTTTCTCTGACCCTTTCTTTCTCTAGTATTTTTGAAAAACGTAAGGTCACTTTTAAACTCTCAAAAAAGAAAACTTAATAAGTATCCAAAAATATTGGGATGATTTACCAAACGTTTGAACCCATTTAAAGTAATAAATTGATTTGCTACATTTATCAATTTTTTAAAATTATTCTTTTTTCGTTATTGGACCCCTAAAATTTGATAATTACAATTTCTGTTTCTAGCCAAGCGCTTTGATGCAGAATTATTCTATAAAAAATTCACATGGATTTACTTACGTACCTCTGTACATTGTGGAAGACCTGCTAGGAAAAGGATAAAGCAGCACAGAAACGTAAAACATGTTTTCTGTCTTCTCAGGAGATGAGGAAATCTGTCACAGAATCCAGATATCAACGTCTCCACCATGGCAAACTGGAAATAAAGCAGACACATATCATTTTGCTGCCACTTATTTCTTTTTTTTAGATCATTCATAGTCTAAGCGTTACTTTAATGGTTAACAAGTAAATTATAATATCTTATGTTCATTAGATCTTTGGTGTGCTTTGCAGCTGAAAAAAAATTTTTACACATAAAAAGTAATACAGAAATTAAAAAAGACATCTTTTAGTCAATACAGAAGCGACGAGGACGGAAGGACGTCGAGCCAGCCTATTTTCAACAATCTGATATTTGCTTGCATGTATGTCAGTTATCCCTAAGTTTGGCAATGTCCACCACATGATGTATTTGGATTCTTAAATCTTACATTTCTTTGGAGCAATGAAGTTTAAACAAAATAGATATTGAAACATCACATGAAAACAAAAACATTATGAACTTAAGATTCATTAACTGGTAAAAGAAACGATTCCATAATATTACATAAATAAATACGAGTGGGAAAGCATAACAATTTGAGTGGCTCTGCTACAGTGAGCTACATCGGCTATCTCAACATGTGAGGACCGTTTGATAATATCTCATTTGGTGAAGACGATGATGAAGTACATAGGAAATGTTGAAATTTCCCACAGACGTATCTCGCAGACATTGCGAGGATCCGAAACATTATGGGTTAGAGGAGCGATGGCGTTTAAAACGTGGAAGCTTACCAGATACAACAATGTTAGTGTCCCACGAAACCAGTTGCAGGAATCAAATTTGCAATTACTCGATCTTCTCACAATCAATTTTTATGAAATATAACTTGCAATCATTGTTTGAGTCGGGTGATGCTGCATATCTAACATGATCTATGCCATTTAGAAATAACTTGAGCTGAAGTTTTTCCATACAGCTGCAGGTAAGCGTTTGCTGTCACTCTCAACCGATTGTTGGTTTTTTTTCTCTGAATCTATGAAGTGGTGAGATTATAACTCTCTTACAGGCTAGTCTCTTCTTTCATTTCGGAAGAAATTCTAGAACTTAAATCAGTCGGTTTCGACATTGAAAAAGACAAGAAAGACTGACCTGGCTATCCATGCCGAGAGTGATGAGCATGAAGAAGAAGAGAAATCCCCAAACCGGAGAGGAACTCAGTCTGGAGATGCCGTCAGGATAGGCCACAAACGCCAGCCCAGGGCCTGCACGGTACAGACAATACAATATTGAGGCAAAAACCAACAAAAGCAATACACAGTGAAACGAATATTCTCGATTCTTGATGACTTAATCGAATAGACTTAAGGATATCTAGGCTGAAATGAACCTTATCATTGGAAGATAAACATTTGCATGATCCATCCCATTCCTTCCTCTGATCCATAAGTAAACCGGTGAAAAAACTAAATCGAGATAAAGTAAAAGGATAATAAGAGTAGTTATTAAAGGATATTTTCTTCTGATTTGGGATAGAATGGAGGAGGCAAGACGAAAAAAAAGTATACCAAATGATCCGATTCATATTAACAATTGTTTTTATCAAATAAGTTTTTTGCCTACAAAATAGTTTAAATTTTTAACACATGTTATTTTCAAAAAGGCAATTAATTTATAACGTAAGCAATTTTTATTTCTTACATGTGAAATATGCATTTGAGGGTGACAATCAGCCTAAAGAAAACTATGAAAATATAGTTTTCATAGTAAAACTGTCATCTTCAATCTACAAAAGCATCTTCTTACCTTTAATAATTAACTTACCCGATGTTGCCACATCTTCAACTTCCTTCCCTGTCACGTAAGCCATATGCCCCAAAAGAGAAAATATGGCGAAGCCGGCAAAGACAGAAGTTCCGCAGTTAATCAAAGCAACCAAGATTGCATCATTTAGACAATTGTTGCGAAACTTGCTATAGGAAGACATGGTCAGCTGACCTCCGAAGCCGATCCCCAGGGAGTAGAATATTTGATTGGCGGCATCACCCCATACCTTCGATGCAAAATTATAACCAACAATTAAATCAATACATTTTAAACGTCGAACAATATTCATCACTTAACAATTTCTTATAAAGCAAATGGACGGGACGCAGTTTAAAAAAAATCCCAAGAAATGAAATTCACATCCCAGCAACAACCCCCACCTCCAAATAAAAAAGAAGAAAGGAAAAGACACACAGAAAAAAGACCAATGCTGTTATTATCCCCAGCACCACCAGTAACAATTATGAGAACGAAAGCTGCAATTTCTACAGCACCGCCAAATGTTGATTTTATTCGTGTTCCCGACCAATTATTTATCGACTTAATCTTCCCTACTGTTTATTGTGCATTCTGTGAAAAGGGGTTCAAAGAGAAGGTCAGATGAGCGCCAGGAAAAAAAAATATGCAGAACTGTCAATTCTCGTAATAAAGGCAAACGCTACCAATCTAAAAAAATGTTTTTTTTTTCTTGCAAACACATGTATTTGCAAATGCGTAAATTTATGTTTAACTCTTATACTTCAAAACGACTTGAATGATTTCTTACATCTGCTTTCTTGAGTTTGTCCCATTCTGGAACAATGTAAAAGTCTATGCCGTCCTCAGACCCGTCTAGAGTCAAGCCTTTGACTAACAGTGCTGTCAGAACAAAGTAGGGGAACAATGCTGTGAAGTAGACCACCTAAAACAAAATAGTTATATTATAGAGAACATTAGAACCTTCATGACGAGATTTTCATAATGAGTTTTAAGCTAAAGTTGAGTTTTATCAGTGCTCAGATGTGCGAACATTCATGTCAACTTTATGTTGTAAGAATAGTAAGCTTATTATGTAAAACTTAAATCTGTTCAAAATTTATTATAATTTATTATTTACCACTGTGGTTGGAATAGATGGGCAAAGAAAATAATATGAATATGTTTCTTTCATTATGATTTTGCAGCTTAACTTTTATTATTAATGAAAAGATGACGAATAGGCTATATGAGTGTGTATGAGTGAGTGAGACAAAAAGAGAGGGAGAGAGACAAAGAGGGAGGGAGGGAGAGAGAGAGAGAGAGAGAGAGAGAGAGAGAGAGAGAGAGAGAGAGAGAGAGAGAGAGAGAGAGAGAGACACACACACACACATACACAGAGACAGAGAGAGAGACAGAGACAGGCAGACAGACAGACAGACAGACAGAGACAGAGAAAGAGAGAGAGAGAGAAAGGAAGAGAAAACTAGAGAAGATGAAACAGACAGTTGGATAAACTTCGCTCCAGAATGACCATCAAATTACTGCCTTACCTTTCCCGATGTTTTGATCCCCTTGAGGACACAAGCAAAAATGAGCAACCAAGAAAGGCCCAGGCTACAGACAAGCTTTACACTGACATCTCCGAGATCGTCAAACCCAGGTGAGTTGTGGAGTCCCAGGACCTGACGTCTGAGTAGATGTACGACAATCTTAGAGAGATCTTTGATATGCGTAATATTATGTATTTATGTAAATGCGTCATATTTTCATATTTGAAAATGTTCACGTTTCGCGTAACGAAAATAGAAAATTCTGCATAATAATCAGTTGAGCTCGAACACGAGACATAAATATTGCAAAAAACTAGCACAGTAAAAATTAACGTTCAGAAAATTCGTTTTTATGTCTGTGTGCCTACTGGACTGTCTATTCGTTTTACTATCTACTTTGTATCAAACAATGGCCTTCTTTTTATCCCCTCCTAATTTTAGATTTCCCCTTTTCTTCTTTCTTTCTCGTTTTTACATTAGGGACCCTAGCTTGATTGTAATGATCTGCTCCATTCTCCTCAACTTACTCGAAATATTCCTCTGAAGGAGTCGTGTACTGGCGCTTGCAGCCATCGAACCCACTGTAACCTTTAACCTCGAACCACTTCAAGGTATCGATCGATCCAGTGCTATTCGGAAAATCCTCAAAATATTGTGTTAGAAATTTGTCGAACGTTACACTAGATCCATTTGAGAAGTCTTCATAAGTTGTGGCATTTAGCAGGTCTGATACACAACTTCTGTAGTAGAAAACATCTAGAAGCAGAGTGACAAAGTAAAATATGCTGAAATTCTATAGAACTTATACGATCATGGTATTATAGCAAGTACAAATTTTGTGAAAATATGGCATAATGACTCCATTTCTAAAAGATCGTTTGATTAAAAATTAGCTGCTGACAAAGGCAGAACGAGAAAGCCTGCAAAGCTAATCATCAATTCAGACTTCTAAACGTTATTTTGAGGATTATAAAGGTACGAGACTAAAGACACAATGAAAAGAAAAATGTTGTTGGACAACATATGGCAAGGAAATCTACACTCATCATTAGATAAAAATGTAAGAGCCGTTTTTCCTATAATATATCTTACATCAAAAGGAGTTAAAAGAAGCAATTGTATTTATTAAATAAAAATTGAAAGCTGGTCAAAATGTAACACCAGTGTGCATGAATTAGCAAAATCGCTCATGCACTAGAAAAAACTAACAAAGAAGAAAATTGCGCCGAAAACAACAGGGTTGTCCACCAGATCTCACCCCACAGTACAGGAAGTTTCATGGATGAGTTGACCTCTGCGTCATCGTGAAGGTCGGGGAAGCTTTCTCTCCTACAAGATGGCGTGTTCCAGTCGTTGTAGCAGTACTTCCACGGCACGCTCTCATCCATGCTCACAAACGAGGCCATCATGAAGTAGAAGGCGTAAGCGATCAACATGTTGTAGTAAACCGCCACCACAGCACCAGTTATTATCATAGCGTAGCCCAAGCCTTGAAGATGTGAAGAGAAAACAACATGATAACACGTTTACTACAAAAAACAAGTGTCACTCAATTAAAATATTTCCCTATGTCATACTCTGACAGGAAGATAAAGTTGAGCATGGAAAAATTGATGTCTGGTGGGGAACTTCAGTTTTGTGGCGCCATGAAACTTTTTCTACAGAGAGATTGGGTCTCGCCAAAATTTTTGCTCTGTGAGCATCACCATTCTGAAGGTTCGGCAACAAATCTTTTTTATTTACTATTATCTTCTCTATCGCAAGGGAAAGTATGAGTGGTTCAAATTTGTTATGCATATGAGTCTGAAAATGACTTTATTTGCTCTGTTCAAACTGTGAGAGGGGAAAAAAGGAACAAAAATAAATAAATAAATGAATAAATAAAACAATTTTACTGTCGTCCCAGCAGGAAAGATAATTTTATATTTTCTTTGTACAATCCCGACACGACTCAACATTGAAAACTGAGGTAATAATTACAAATTTTTACATAGAAAAATGAAAATGGTGGTGAGATAATTTTTTTTTAAACCGATTGGTGTTACTGGTCTTATTTTTGTCTCAATGAACTAAATTTTACTGATATCAAAGTTTTTACGTAGTTACGATTAAATCATGAAGATAAAAGGCAAATTGGTTTGATACAGAACACTATTAAATCGATCATCATGTTAAGCGAGAATTCAATTAGGTACCATTAACACAAATCACTGACAAAAGAAGGTAATAAGGCGTTTATAACGGGCGTTCATGAATAGACTTGTTTGTGGAACACTACACAATGCTCATCATTACTAATTGTAGCGAAGGCCAAGACACATTTTAATTCTTTACCTATAATTTTAATATAGTGCACTCCGAAAATGTCAGATGGCAACAAAACGCATTCCTTTTATTTAGATGAATATCAAAACTGAAATAGGTGTATTAAAATAAACGTCCCCTCCACACTTAAGGGTAGCATTATAAAAAAAATAAAGCTTTCTGAAATATAATGTCTACTTTTAATTCTAAGGAAGTTGAGAAGATAAGAAAAAACGCCCTTGAAAATATCTGAACTATCAATAAGCTCAACATAATTATCTAAAGATCTATGGAGTGAAAGAAAATTATTCTACCTATATAAATAAAAAAATGCACGTATTAAAAATTAATGTCATTTCTTTTCTTAATTAAATGAGCACATCTCTAATATTGGTATTCCCGTTCGTGCTTAACTGTTTAAGCACCTAATTTCATCAACTTAGTTTATACTGATCTTTTAAGATGTTATCCAGTAAAATGTGATCTTGTACTTTCAGATCTCAATCACATTTATTGCAGTTCTTACCACTAAACAAAGGAGCCATTTCCCAGCAGGTTAGCGCCCCCATGGACGTGAACTGGCCTAAGGAGGTTTCCAGGAAAAAGAGCGGAAGTCCAGCACTGGCCAGTATACACACATACGGTACCAGGAAAGACGCTGGTGAAACGGAGAAATTAAAGAAGGAGAAAACAAATCAATGTTTTCAACAAGCTCATTAATTTTTGTTGGCTAAAAACAAGGACACCGTTTTCGTGTATTTTAAACACAAGTTTTCCTGGAATTAAATTGAAAACAAATCATGCAAATATGATAATGAATGACAGCTATTCCCTTTCCACGTCCCACAGATACACACACACTCTCTGCCTCAGTGTACAAACTGTCCCGCCGAACTACAGTATGAGAGCACGCGCATTATGGGTATATTCAAGGCATGCGTTAACCTGGTAAAGATACTGGTCAAGATAAGAATCTACAAATCACCAAATATTTTTTCTCCATGTCTTCCGACTTGTTGTTTGTAAGAGCCTGAAGCATACGCTTGTATCTTAGTTTTAATCTTTTCATTTGCCTTAAATTATTTGATCTAGAGAGGTTTATTCTACTCCAATGCTGTAGTAATCTTAGAATGAAAATAGAATTGTATTAAATTACATTATTTTCAACAATCCTAGCCATATTGTTTAAAATCTATACTCTCTAATGATTCTAGATTGAAAAGAAGAGAAAAGTGAAGGCTAATGTCACAAGTAGCTCTAAGAAAATGAAGGAGACCAGCCCTCATCCCATCAGATCCGTGCCAAATTATACACCAGGTAGTGAGTTTTACTGAGAGCGCGTGACATACATTTAAGGCAAGATTATCCCAAGTCGCTCAATCTTTTCAATATCAAAGAACAAACAAAATTTTGTTTAGAATCAATTTAAAAAAAAAATTTTTTTATAGACAAGTGACATAACTTTTGGGCATACATCAATCAATATACAGTTAACCTGCAGCGAGATGCAGATCTCAGTGTAGATCATAATAAAGACTATATAAATTATAATTATCGGTGCCAACTTAATCATGTTTTAACGTCACGAAAAAGTTCTACACGCTTGCAAGAGCGCTAGCGAGTAAAGCTGCAAATCTCTGCACCCCTTCCCCACATCACGAAAGACAAGGGAGCGCACCGCCACCATTCCTGTAGGCCAGATATGGGAATCGCCAAACATTGCCTAGGCCCACTGCCAACCCCACGGCAGATAGAATGTAGTCCAGATGGGAGCCCCAACCTCCGCGCTCCTCTTCTTCCTGAAACAAATCGGTCAGCTGATGATCAACGAAATCAGTTCACTAGATTAATTTTGGAAAATTCGACTGTAGCAGTATTGCATAGCTGTACAAGCGTCATTAAGCAAAGGTCAGAGGTGTGAAATTCGTGGATTTTTAACTGATGCATAGTGAATGGTAGTGGTCTTAGCTTACAATTACAAAAAAAAAAAAAAAATGCAGTTCTGAAACAATTTTTATAATAGTTACACCATCACAACTACATTCGATTCCAAATGATACATTTACCGTCAGATATTTTTCATTGATTTAAAAAAAAAAGACCGCCCCAAGAACAAGGAAAAAAGACTAACGGACGTAATTTCAGAGATGGTTTGTTTTCCAGAAAAGTAAACATTTCATTGTGTGTAAGAAAATTCTTTTCTTGGTGTATCTAAACAGTCTCCACGAAAATATTTTATGAGGAGTGCCAGGCGCTCACTAAGTTTTTCCACAAGGCCTTACAAAAATACAACTTGATAACTACGATAGGATAATTCTACAGGATGGAAAAAAAATTAGACTCCTTCTTCTTCTTCTTCTTCTTCTTCTTCTTCTTCTTCTTCTTCTTCTTCTTCTTCTTCTTCTTCTTCTTCTTCTTCTTCTTCTTCTTCTTCTTCTTCTTCTTCTTCTTCTTCTTCTTCTTCTTCTTCTTCTTCTTCTTCTTCTTCTTCTTCTCCTCCTCCTCCTCCTCCTCCTCCTCCTCTTCTTCTTCTTCTTCTTCTTCTTCTTCTTCTTCTTCTTCTTCTTCTTCTTCTTCTTCTTCTTCTTCTTCTTCTTCTTCTTCTTCTTCTTCTTCTTCTTCTTCTTCTTCTTCTTCTTTTTATCTTCCTCATCATTTTTTTAAATAGATAACCTATATTGTTATTTCTCCCTGCGCGTGCCACTTGTGAGCTTTAAAGTAAATAGTCGCTTCAGATTAGTATCTGCTCATTTCTAGATATAGAAAGGCGAAAATGTTAAAAATCCATTAGACCAACGAGGCTCAAAAAGAGGCTTCCTCACTCTCTTAATTCGGTCTCTGTTTCCTCAAAAAGATCCTCACAAATTAGAGTTACCCAAAGAATAACTGTGCTGCGGTTATTTATCTTTGATTGTGAACTTTCTTTTTTCAAGGAAAAACCATAACTCATGTTAGGCCAAGAGAATGAAAAATAAATCTCTTCCGAACCATTAATGTAACTGAAAGGCTGAGTTCATTGAAATAACTCTAAGGAAGTATCAACCAGGACAACTTACAGATTTTCTTCTAGTCCGATTCCTTCTACTGTATATAAAATATCCGACATTACCTGTTTTGGAGGCTTACTATTTATTGATATAATAAATTGTACTTTTCTCTAGGCGCTTTCAAAATCTTACAACTATAATGAATGTAACTCCTAGTCGAAAAGCTTTAGGCTCCCATTCTAATACCATGATCTGATATAATAACTCACGCAACACGCCCCTATACAATGAGATACAGCCAGTTTAAGTGTGACTGTCAGTCAAAAAAAAGTAAAAATATATTTTAGATGGCCATCCTGTATGCGTTTCCATAAACATATGTGTAATTGTGGGTTCAAGGCACGGTCACAAACTAATAGTCATTGTCATTGATCTCTTACATTCCATTGTAAGTCATGAGTATCTAAACATTCACAAGTGGGCAACATAACAAGTATTATTTCATCGTTATTATTATTATTATTATTATTATTATTATTATTATTATTATTATTATTATTATTATTATTATTATTATTATTATTATTATCATCATTATTATTATTATTATTATTATTATTATTATTATTATTATTATTATTATTATTATTATTATTATTATTATTATTATTATTATTATTATTATTATTATTAACAGTATCATAATAATTAAGCGTAATAGTGGTACTAGTGGTGTTAGTATTTGTATTAGTATTAGTTGTAGCAGCAGCAGCAGCAGCAGCAGCAGCAGCAGTAGTAGTAGTAGTAGTAGTAGTAGTAGTAGTAGTAGTAGTAGTAGTAGTAGTAGTAGTAGTAGTAGTAGCAGTAGTAGCAGTAGCAGCAGTAGTAATAGTAGAAGAAGAAGTAGTAGTAGTAGTAGTAGTAGGACATTATAATTTTAGTAGTACTAGTAGTAGTAGTAGTAGTAGTAGTAGTAGTAGTAGTAGTAGTAGTAGTAGTAGTAGTAGTAGTAGTAGTAGTAGTAGTAGTAGTAGTAGCAGTAGTAGTAGTAGTAGTAGTAGTAGTAGTAGCAGCAGCAGCAGCAGCAGCAGTAGTAGTAGAAGAAGTAGTAGCAGCAGCAGTAGTAGTAGTAGTAGTAGTAGTAGTAGTAGTAGTAGTAGTAGTAGTAGTAGTAGTAGTAGTAGTAGTAGTAGTTGTTGTAGTAGTAGTAGTAGTAGTAGTAGTAGTAGTAGTAGTAGTAGTAGTAGTAGTAGTAGTAGTAGTAGTAGTAGTAGTAGTAGCAGTGGTGGTGGTAGTGGTTGTACATGTAGCATTAATTCATCTCTATATAAGAAAAGGAACCAGCAACTTCAAATCATTGCGATTTTTTTATTGTTTAAAAGAAACATACCTTAAGATATTTTCTGTCTTATTAAAAAACAACCCACCTCTTCAGCGGCCATTCCAGCATGAATCGTTACCTCATGAGTTTTGAAAAAAAATGCCCAACTTAATTTCCGTCAAGTGAAACATATTATCTGAAACGCATGAAATCAGAAGCTTGCCTTGAGTGCAGTTATGCTCTCTATTTTATTAAAAACGTACAAACTTTGACATTAAATATGTTTATCGACTGGTTTCTTTTACCAATGAATCCAGACGACCATTTTTAAACTTGAAATACCATGTTAAAATTTTTTTTACGATCTTTACGCTAATAGTGCTCAGCTACACCCTGAAAACTCTGCAATAATGAAATAACACAGTAAACAGTCGAACACACACTACCAAATGTAGGCATACCTCTACATGAAATCGAAAATTGAAATTCCCTTAAAGTGTCTCTTTTTATCCAATTCTCGACATGTTAACAGAGAAAAAAAGATTTGTTGAACTTTAGGCCTTTCATTTTCTTATATTGGAAATCTCATGTTCAAGAGAGAAAAAGCTCTAATTTTTGCTTCATCTGAAATAAATTTTAGCGAATTTATAAATACATTTAAAGCAAAAAATATCTAAAAGGCGACAAGAAAAAAAAAATCATCCATTTATCATTTCGATTAAACATCACCAAAAGAGGCAAAAAATAAGTGCAAATTTTTCATCGTTTCCTAAGTCAATCTTAGAGTTCTATGCTAAGGACAGTCATGTTAGAAAACTTCAGCACAGAGGAAAAATAGAGGGTAAAGATGTAAAGAAATGTTTAGGAATGATAACATGATAACATGACATCGCTTAGTTTGACAGAAAACAGAAAGAGGGAAGTGAACCCGCTTCACAGACTATTACTCATAACTGACTGATACGTCGACGTTTTTTTCCTTTGAGTCCCTTAATGCTAACAGATAGACAGTAGTTCTCTTTCGTGGTAGAATTTTGAAGTGTCAATTGTTATTAATTAATCTGATTCTAACTAACACGACCGATTTGATGTTGGTTTTCCAAACTTTCAAAGTTTACAACGAGACGTGCTTATGTTCTGCATAAAGCGATGGTGGTTTGTGAAGAGAAAATATTGGTTGTTGTAAAAAATCATGACGTTGAGCTATTAGAGGGTACATTTTTTTTTCTTTTCGAAAATTAGAGTCACAGACTAACAAATTTTAGCCGAAATATCACACGGTACCACATTATGTAACTCTGTTTAGAGCTCTGCAGCAAATATTTTTTAAAGGATGTTTTTCCTGAAGGCAAAGTTGCATAATAGACCATGAAAATTCAAGTGGAAATAAATAGAGCATTCTAAATAATTGAATTTTCAATTTGCACCCATCTGTCACAGCACAGGTGTAATATTTCACCCCTGTAGACACAACCATTTAAAGCATTGCTCGCATGTAGATATTTTTTTTTTTCTAATAGAAAGTTTAATATATTTCGATGAATAACGTGAGATTAAAATAAAACAGTGCGTTCAAATGAGCCTCATCTACCTGTTCAAATAATAGTATTGATAATAATAATAATAATAATAATAATAATAATAATAATAATAATAATAATAATAATAATAATAATAATAATAATAATAATAATAACAAGAATATTAGTAGTAGTAGTAGTAGTAGTAGTAGTAGTAGTAGTAGTAGTAGTAGTAGTAGTAGTAGTAGTAGTAGTAGTAGTAGTAGTAGTAGTAGTAGTAGCAGAAGCAGCAGCAGTTGTAGTAGTAGTAGTAGTAGTAGTAGTAGTAGTAGTAGTAGTAGTAGTAGTAGTAGTAGTAGTAGTAGTAGTAGTAGTAGTAGTAGTAGTAGCAGAAGCAGCAGCAGTGGTAGTAGTAGTAGTAGTGGTAGTAGTAGTAGTAGTAGTAGTAGTAGTAGTAGTAGTAGTAGTAGTAGTAGTAGTAGTAGTAGTAGTAGTAGTAGTAGTAGTAGTAACAGAATAATACTAAGAATGACGATGATAATGATGATGATGGGGATTATGATGACAATGATTAACTGTGGGATGCAAAATGAAAACAATCATATTAATAGTAGAGTTAGCACTAGAAAACAACTAACCAACGTGAAACAAACTAAATAAATCGATGCTACTTTAACTTGAAGCCTCTTGTTTAGTTACAAAATGTTTCCAAAATAGTGAAAGCAAGCAAGCAAGCAAGAGAGCAAACAACCAAACAAAACAAAACAAAGCAAACATAATTATGCACATAGAACTTCAACTGCAGCAAAAGGCACCGTATGCCCGTAGAGTTAATCAGATCAGAGAGCTTGATCAGGATTGTTGAGTGTTATTCGAAACCAGCAAACCATACTGTGAGTCACGCCACAACCAGCCTGGCTGGTCTGTTTGGCGTCAACTAGCAACAAACATTAATCAACCTCATAATAGTTGGCTATGTATCATTATAGATGAAAAAAAAAACCTACCTTAATGAAACAATAAATAATGACCTAATAGGAAATAACACGAAGCGTGAAAGACCATCAAGAGATCTAGTTACTGGAGCTAAAATCTTGTTTGTAATAAAACGGTAGACGTGAAACCTTTCTCGTAGTTGAAATCGACCATGTGAGTTTTTTTTTATGCTTGAGAGATGTGATAAAACGAAAACCAGAGACTGGGTTTCAACAGAGTTTGCTTTCAATGTTCCAACGCAGCCAAAATTTTACTGATTATGAAAACAGAAAATCGAGAAAAGACGTGGAATACTGAGATCAGGTTAGATTTTAGAAGAGAACATTTAAAAAATGGTTTCTCTCAGCCAAGCACTAAATTTATTGGACCTTAGAGCGTGTTATCAATTCGTGAAATAATCTGCTAGAAACTGCGACAACTCACCATCTGCTGTACGCCTAACATTAAATAAAATACAAAATTTAAGTAAGGTTACATCGTTGGCTGGCCGCTCATTCATACCTCAGAGAATCATTTTTACTCTGATATTCTGAACTGATTCGTCAAGGACTAAGAACCCTATTGAGAGATAACGAGAGGAATGAAATGAAATCTGGACCATTATACATAGTTATGTGTGATGGACTTAGAATGAAACGAAACAAAATTAGAAGCACTACATTTTAAGTTTCCTCTGCTTCTTACGAAGGGTTTATTAAATATTAATTTGCTCTTAAAAAGCAGATTTTCCCAAAAAGAGTGAAAAAAATAATAATGCCTAAATGCCCTCAAATCGACACATGTATCGTATAACCCTGCCAATAACAGCTGACTTAAAGCAATGAGGTCAGCGCCCCCTTTAAAATAAGTTCCCTGGGTAGGAAAATGAAAGCTGATGTCCCCCATGCTGATCAATGCACATTTTATGGTCTAGACGTATTATGAACTCTTATTTTAAAGCCTTGTAATTCATTTATTTCATGGAAATGTGGAGAGAAAAATTTGAAGAAATTTTTAATGTTATCTAATTTAAAGCATACTTTATAGTTAGTCATTTTAATACTTTGAATTTTATATCAGCTGAAGCAATTGCCTATATTTCTCTAAAGGGATTGGTTTCCATTATTGTTTTTATTTATGTTGATGCTTCATATAAAACGACAATGAAATGAAATGTTTGAATACATGAATGTTTCACTGGACTTCTCTCTTTTTCTATCTACCTCTCTAGCTCCCAAAACTGCTCATTTAGAACCACTAGACATTATTGATATTGAGAAAAAATTGCCAGCCATCATGTAAAATAGTGTAGTCTCAAAGAAAGCAAACAAAACCTGACGAAGTAATTTTGTCAATCCAAAAATAATATTAAAAGATCATTTTAATATCTATGGCTTAATACACGGAAAGAGGGATAGGAGAAAAACAAAGTTTGAGAAGCAAAAAAGAGAGATCGAGATCAGCATAACGAGAAAGAGAGATAGAAAGACATAGATAGGATACGGTAAAAAAGAGATAATAATTTATCAGAGAGGGTAAAGCGTGAGGGAAAGAAAGAGCAGATTTTGAGGTATTTGGATAGAAAAAGTAAATAAGCGTAACCACCTCAGCCCATATTAGCTTCTCTACAAAAGGACTGTAATTAGAGAAAGATTAATAGATTGAAAGAAAATTACCTAGATAAGAACAAAAACGAATATACGTTTATTCATACATTCATTTATGCAAAAAAAGTATAACATAGAAGTTGATAATACAAAAATCCTCAGCAACTACACCGTTTTCGGTAAGAGGCACAATTCAGACTTCGAACGAGATAAACAATAAATTACCTCCTACATTAATTTTGCAGTCTTAAATTTTCCAATGCTAAAAAACCTTTTTGTGCTATATATAATTTTACAAGGTATCTTGGCTTAAACTTTTAGTCTTAAACTATTAAGTATTTTTAATAGAATTTAGATGCAAAATAAGATGTTAATTCCTGTTTTCCGTACTTATAGTAACAATTAGCATTTAAACAAAGCTATGTCTCCTTGTGTGGCCATTCGGTGGCTATTATTTTGTATATCTAAAAGTTGTGCTAAAGGCAAAATAATTAATGCTCTACCATCTCTTTCTATGAATGAGTGGCTTTAAACGGTGTAAAATTTAAATATTCAATATAAAACACAGGCAAAGCGCCTCATGGTTTTTTGTTGTTTTTTTTTTTGTAAGAGAAAAAAAAAGAAAGGGACACATTAGACAGAAACATTTCCGACCTTGTTCAGAAAAGGCTAAAATACTCACCATTTATAAAGAAATTTTACAACTTACCATGGTGAGTACAAGTATCACACTCACTTTAAAATATCAAGCATCAGCTCATTAAAACCGCCGATGAGGGAGGAAGCGAGTTTGCTATCCCTCTTCCGAGTGATAGAATAGAAACAAACAAGGCACACATTAAACTCGTAATTATCTTATAGTTCTAAATTGTTTTGTTTAACGCCCCCCTAACACTCACTCAGAATCATGTAAGGAAAAAAATTACTTCACAACTTTCAAATAAAAAGGCTTTTGCCTGAAGTCACTCGTGAGAGAAGAGAACCCCACTTATCCAAATGTTTTATAGGAGGATAGCACAGTAGGTAAATTCCTAACCATCTGAGGATCATATTACCCGGTGTGTAGGCGCAACACCGGTGACACCCGACTGGCGGCCAACGTGCTTCAGATCGTTACAGGATGTCACTGAAGGCTGAGTGACAAATCGAATTACGAATCCAGCTCATTTTTCAGCCTCACTATTTATATGGTTATATGACGGAGTGACCGTCATAAACAGTATGAAAACAGGCGCATCCCATATTTCAAAGAAAAGTGAAAATACATCAAATTAGTGTGAAACTTAATGTATCAATTTGATGAAATTTATTATTTTTTTCAGTTACATAAAGGACATGTCGAAAATTCCCCAAAGGCATCACCCTAAGTTATGTACAAGTCTGTTGAAAGGGGGAAATATAGAGGAGAGAGAAAGAATAGCAGAAACAAAAAATGTCCAAATAGATGGAGAGACACTAGAAATGAGAAAAAGATAGATGATTGATGAAAGATTTAGAGAGAAAAAAACAAACAAAGAGAATAATGAGTGAAAGATTGAGTGAATGAGATAGATAGATAGATAGATAGATAGATAGATAGATAGATAGATAGATAGATAGATAGATAGGTAGATAGATAGATAGAGAGAGAGAGAGAAAGAGAGATAGATAGATAGATAGAGAGAGAGAGAGAGAGAGAGAGAGAGAGAGAGAGAGAGAGAGAGAGAGAGAGAGAGAGAGAGAGAGAGAGAGAGAGAGAGATGACGATGGTGAAAGGCTATACAATTTGAGAGTTCTGAAAGAGAAGGGAAAAAGGATAAGGATATATACAAGATCTTATAGAGGTCAAGTGAAAGAAATAAACATGCACTGAGAGAGACGGAGAGAGATAGAACGATAGATAGGTAGTCATATAGATGGATATATAATAAGAAGATAGAGAGAGAAAGAAAACGAAAAAAAGAGAGGGAAGTAAAAAAAAAAAAGGTGGGTAGGGTATGTGGGGATAGTAAGTGCAAATGGGGAGGGACATAAAGAGGCCATGGGAGTAGAGACAGAACAGACAAAGAGAAAATTGGAAAGGAGGAAAAAAATGAAGAGAGAGAGAGAGAGAGAGAGAGAGAGAGAGAGAGAGAGAGAGAGAGAGAGAGAGAGAGAGAGAGACAGAGAGACAGAGAGAGAGACAGAGAGAGAGACAGGGACAGAGACAGAGACAAAAATACAGACAGACAGACAGACAGAGAACAGAGAGGAATTTTAGAGACAAAAGAGGTTACAGCACAAGACAGAGAGAGATAAGACTAAAAATAGAGGGAACAAAAAATGGAGAAAGAGAGAAGACATATATTGATAGATAGATAGATGGATGAATGCAAATACTGAGTTAGAAATAAACAGACAAGCTAGAAAGACGAACAAAGAGTAAGACAAAGAAGCGAGCTAAGATTGTTAACCCAAATCTTAAAGTGGTAGATAGGTTAGTCTACTTACATATTTCTGTGTTAATAAAAAATGACAAAGTAAGAATGGGGTTACATCGCATATTTTTCACCTACATCGGGGCTGCTAAATACAGTGATTATTGATTAACTTCATTACTTATGTTGACAAATTGGCCATCTTAATTAGTTTATACCAGCTGTGCTCAAGGTATTAGTATTAATTATGCTTCTCTCCCGTCACATATATGCTTTGGATACTGTAACAAGTAGACTAGAAGGATAAGAATAATCTGCGGCTGGTATTTCCTGTGGGTGAACATGTGGCGGTGTTAAGGTAACTGACACAGCAACAACGACGCAGTATCTATCAAGTTTATTTTAAATTCTATGAGTTTTCATTATGAAATACGGCGTACCGTCCGCAGTTTAAAACATCTACTAGTCTATTTTAAAGAACAATAAAAAAATTGTTCTTACTTCGATTTGTAAAAAAATGATATTACTCATGTTTTTAATCTTCATATTTTGGTTGCAGAAGAATTATGATTATGGTCAAGAGAATCTCAGCTTTTCCAGCGTACCAAACAAAGAAAAATAGCGCTGTTAAAAGAAATAATAGAATAACAAGATTAAACAAAACAAAAACAAAACAAAACAAAGCAAAAATATTCATCAACATAGTATGACTCGAACCGGCGCGCTATAACTTCCCTCGATAGCAAGACAAACGCTCTATCACCTGGGTACCCGTACTCCAACTGTTTTTGTCCATGATTCATGATAAATTTTTTTTTTTTGATATATTTCATCTTTTGCATAACCCAAATACGGATTTTTTTCCCACTGAAAGTCATGTTTTGGTCTAAAATATAAAAGTGCATATTCAGGAATTTTTGAGTGGATATTAAATTTCAATGGCTTTGAACAAAAGCGTAAGTCCATTCTAAAAATCAATGGAATTACAACCGAGCCATTTCAGTCTACACTAAATCAACATTTCTTGCGCACTGAATGCTGAACAGATACTTTAATGAAGGCAACTGGGTGATTCAGTAACATATGTGAACAAGTTTCAACAAAAACCAAAATCGAGTGATCAAGTTTCACACGTATGAAGTCAGCCGGATCGCCTAGAGAAGATAACCTGACCTATAGACGATATGTTTTGTCGGTTCAATATTTTATTTACAGTTACTTAATGCGGGACTGTAACGACCTGTTACCCAAGCAAGTCTGTCTCTCACGTTTTAGCCTCTCTAGTGACCCTTTCAATACTGTCAGAGGCCATTTTTAGACTTAATGTCAATTTGTGGTTCAATATTTGATAAAAAAAAAATTTTCGGTTATTAGAAAACAAAGATTGGTAGTAAAGGATGGTAATAATGAAGATATACTTAACATTGATGATGATATGTATTAGACTGTTTTGAGGATGTTAAGGATGGCGATGATATGGCGACGATGATGATTATTATTATGACAATAATAATGATCAAGGTAGTTACATTATGTATGTATAAAACATTTTTAGCCTAAACGAGTATTTCTATTCTTCATTTTTCTGTGTAATTCCTTCGAGTTGAGAACTTTTTGCCAATGGATCTTGACAAATTTTTTTACTTTGAATATAATACTCATATTTCATGGCTGGCCAACCCTATGGTGGATTCTCATTTCATTACATTTTGTAACTTCTGAGCAACTTGAAACTGCTCTGTAAATTAAACGCAATTACATCGAGGGAAAAGGGCTTTACATTATCAAGTAGACCGCTCTCTCTTTGCAATAAACAAGTGTCAGCTTTCGATTTCGAAACCAAGTTTTGTTCTTCACTATTTATGACCACGCACATTCATTAGGTAGGTCTACGTATCCGTTAAGTATTATAAAACTTTTCAAAATCATCGTAAACTGGAAGGGAATCCTGCAACCATTGATAGAGGTAGCATTATATAAATTTATTTGTGTTGCGGCGAGGAGTTAAGAGGAGGCGGTTGAAACAGAAACGTTAAAAGGGTTTTACAGCCCATGATGATATATTAAGATTCTACAGTACTGGACTACTTTTCTGACCCACTCTCATGAGAAAGAAGTTAAAAAAAAGGAGAATGAGTTCTACTATTTATGTCATCCTTCAAAAAAAAAATCTTTGTGAATTGAATTTTAAATGATGTTGAAATCAATTTGTCTCCAGAAAGTAGGTTCAAGGCATTGTTTATTTTTTCCGCTCTAGTTGAGAGTGCTTACGTTTCCACTCACAGAGAGCACGCAAACCTACACGGTTTATCAAAATGCATAAAAATAACTGGGGGAAAAAATTTGCCTTAAGATAAAATGCATAAGGTCATTTCAAAATTGAGACATTTTATTTCACGTACTATGAGTTTTAGCACATCAAAGCTAAATGTAACAACTGTCACCTGATAGTGTCTTCATTTCCGTGCTAATTTCTGTAAGTGGGAAATTATTATTTTTTACTGTTATCAATGTGTCAGCCAATTTGTGCAATACCTGTGAGCACAGGACCTCTTATATAATTTATGCAGACGGGTAGATTACAAAAAAATATCAGCATACATGCACTATTTCACGAAAAATTAATGATTGTGAAAGGCGGGGCAAATTTATTTTAGATAACAAGTTGTAGATCTCCCCTGAAAGCCTTTGATTCTGTGGCAGTATGAACCATCAGTGCTGTTGGTTTGCTTTGATGTACAAATGAACAGAAAAGCCGAAAGTGGAAATAAAGTGGTAGGATGATGAGAGTATATGAAATGATGTATTTGTCTGGCGTGAGCTCTGTAAATCTACTGGATTCCTGAAATTCAAAACAAAGGATGCATGAATAATGATCTATTTTATTTGCGGGACTGTAAACGCCCTTAAGATTTTTATTAATATTGAATCAATACATTTGGAGTTATTTTATCGAATAATTAAAAAAAAGTAGCGCTTGATAAAAATGATATTAGTCCACTAAAATAAATATATTTCAGCATAAGGAATGCGCATATAAAATATCACATTCGGACAATAAGATTCAGCAAGGGATATTTCCGCAAAATAAGATGCTAAAAAACTTATTAGATTAACTTGTACACTTTTCATTTTCTAAGTGAATAATCGCTTCTTATAACATGGAACTTTGTTTTACGCTAGCTCCCAGAATACAAAGTCAACAAATTATAATATCTTTGAACTTTTATTGTAAGCTATGATAATAAAAATAGTTTTGAAACTTCAGAACTTCCGCTAAAACTACTTCAATGCATATTTAAATAGAAATTTTTATTAAATTCATGTAGTTTTATCTTTAGCGCTAGTGAAAGAAAAAAACTCCAGATTCCTGATTGTTACGCAAAGTAGTCAAACATATAGTTTTAATTAAAACAAATCAAAAGTTGAACAAAAACATATGGAGACATATTTAAGTTTACTTATGATCTTTGCGCAATTATTTGGGAGAATAAGGAAGTATATGTACTCGGTGCAAGATATCGAGGTAATCAGAGGACAGGTTGCTCTGACAGTATAGAGCTCCTCTCCTTGAGGGTTTGAGCCGTGCCAGTCTCAATTGGTGAAGAAAGACCGGGCAGCATTTTTAAAATATCTCATAGGCATTTAGCAGTATAGAAAGATCAGATAATCTAGAAGCGTTACCGAAGGGAAAATAATAATTTTACCGACAAAGAAAGTTTTTGTGTAGTTTACAGGTTACCTCTGGTTACTAGTCACTTGATTGGCAGCAGTCTGCATTCAAGATGGTTTCTTCTTACACTCAAATGTCCAAACAAATAAAGAAAAAAAAAATGGAAACTAAAATACCCCCCTCCCCCCCCCCCAAAAAAAAAGGAAAAACAAGCCTTTAAAACACAAATCCTAATGTCAGATTCCAGAGGAGGTAACCACTACATTATCAAAGAGATTGAGTTGTTTTCATTATCCCCCTTGGCAATAGTTTCGACCACAGGTACTCCATACCTGACGACGTTTGGATATAAGTACATTTAGAAAACACAAAGAGGCCGCTGTTGTTTAGTCGTCTTTTGTGCGGCGCTGACAATAATATAATTTTAATTTATGAGCATCATGAGGTTCTAGTTGGTTTTATGCGAGTGTGTTGATGACATACTCTACGATGTGTACACAGTGAGTTGATGAGGCCTTTTGGAATTATTTTGATATTATTTAGCATACATGTATGGTCGATGTAAATGTTCTTGCAATGATAATGATGATATAGCTTATCCGTTTCAAGATGAACTCAGTATATTCCCTTGCAATCTAACAGAAAAAAGCTAAGGGTACGAAAAACCTGAGAAATGATAATGTATGGTCCCGTGACCTCAGAATGATGCTTTTCTGTAGTGGCAATATAATTTCAAAGATTAGGATTAATTTAATTCATCCCGCATAAAAAGAGGGAGACACTAACTTCGATTGATTTATAAAAGAATCAAATCTATCTTTATATACTTTTTGTTAATTTTTCAATCTCTTCAAACAAACACTGTACATATCCAAAAAGATCTAGATTTTGTTTTTGATGCACCACAGATACTCCTGCTCAACAGGACCTGGATATATAATCCTTGTAATTGGATTATCTTAACCGAACCCGATTTCGGCAAACGAATTTGTCTTCTTTGTCTTTTTTTTTTATTTTTTTTTTTTGGTTCATTTCGTTCATTCGTGACAAAAACGTAAAACCCAATCTGCTATGACTCTTTGATAAAATGATGTTGCTAGAAAGGTTATAATATGGGCTACCTCGCGATCGTATTTGGGCTATACTGAGCGCACTTGAAGTGAAGGCGAATAATGCAGTTTGCCATGGTATCGATCACCACCCTTTTCATTTTCTATTGTCATTCTAAATCGGGCTATTTGTTAACTGAGCATAAATAGCCGTACTCTGCCGTAGAAAATTAAACCAACTTACTTATTGCCAATCACTCTCTTTCTGCTAAATAGGAAGTTCGTGAGAAGTTTTGAGATAATCCTTCTAGCATGCACAGATGTAGTTATGAAGGAAATAAATTAGAAGGATGAGAGTAAAAACTGACATTTCTTTTTGGTTTTTTTGTGAGGGAGGGTGGTGATTTAAGTGCGACGGAGGGTGGGGAAAAGAGTGAAGAGAGTGAGAGAGGGAGATTAAGAGAGAGGCAGAAACAGAGAGAGAGAGAAAGAGAGAGACAAAGAGAGAGACAAAGAGATAGATAGATAGATAGATAGATAGAGAGAGAGAGAGAGAGAGAGAGAGAGAGAGAGAGAGAGAGAGAGAGAGAGAGAGAGAGAGAGAGAGAGAGAGAGAGAGAGAGAGAGAGAGAGAGAGAGAGAGAGAGAGAGAGGGAGGAGGGGGGAACCATCCCAGCCAATTCATTTTGGATTTATAAAAAAAAAATAAATCTCCTCTTTGTTACACATGAATATCACTTTTAAAGGCTTCTCCTCGTAATTAAATTTGTTTTAAGCAGTTTGTTACAAATATCATCGTGATCTCAACATTTGCACTAACATATTTTTTTGCATGTCAGCCCTGTTAGAGCAAGTCAGTGATGATAAGAATAGACAATCATCGCATCTCGTATTGTTAGAACATTATCCATAAAGCCAAAAGAGCGAGGGAAATGATCAGGCTGTAGTATGAAGATGAGGCAACAAAGAAAGAGAGATTGAGGGAGATGGATAACAAGAGAACACAATGAGATGGATAAATGATATTCAACTGTTGTTTTAGCCCAATAAAATCTTTTAATAAAACATCTGTGCATTTGCAAATTAACATGATAAGAAAATTATAGACATCAAAATAGAAAATTTTTGTCGTAAAAACAATAATGAGTAAATACAGGCTTGAAAATAAGATAAGAATAACTATCTTAAAATTTGCACCACTTAAGATAAATTTTATACATATTTCATAATGAGTTTTTTTTAAAACAATATTTTTTACAATAATTTTTACAATAACGATTTAGTAAAATTATAAAACGTAATAGCTTAAACTTCCCACTTTTTTTCACCGTCTATAAAACGGTTTACCCAACCGGCAACAGTGTTGTTTACTGTTTTTCTCCAACACTGGAAATGAAAATTTATCTCGACATACGGTGCAGCTAATGACAGCGACCTCTCCTTGTGCCATTAGAAATCAACACTTTGTTTAGAAAGGCATTCATTATAGTGATGCGTCCGGGAACTGCCGAGCGACTGAGTGGTGATTAATGATGATAAACAAGGATCATCACTGCTAATACTGCACGAGTCGTGCGAAGCTCTGCCTACACGCGTTTTACCCAACATTTAACAAATTGCTTGACACCTCTGTGTTAAAAGAATTCTCCATGATGAGCAGAACATTAATTCAGTACCTCTCTATATCTCCTTTGCAAAGACTTTTCATACAACTAGAGGAAGTGTAAAAGAAAATAAGAACAGCTTGGATAAAGCACTGTTTGTGATACTAAATATTGATAATAATTGTTAGAAACCACGCTCTACTCTATCTGATGACTTCACCTGAATCTGGTGAGTTTCCTAGCAATAATACAATCACGTGCGCGCGCGTGCTTGACAAATTGTACATGGTACTAAACTGCTCTTGGAGGCCCACTCATCCTCATATACAGACCTTTCCATGCACAAGCACACAGCCTGTCAAATGGCAACTGTCATGATGTTTGTCTCACGAAGTTTTTCTGTTAAGTGAACAATCAAGTTATCACCTCAAGTTCAATGTTAGTCTCTTCTGTGAGCGAAAACAATCTATTCACTTGTAATCTGTAGTTGCAAAGTTTCATTGACAACAATGCATCTTGTAATGCAACTCTTTCTAGTCTTTTCAAATGATTTCTCTCTACACAGTTACGCTCCCCCAACCCCTTTTTTTTGAGTGCAGAAACTTGGTTTCAGGATTTGACAAAGGGAGCACACTCTCAAGACTCTCAGAATATGCTGGATTGGAAGTGGGAAAGTGACACCCACTTAGAGCTGATGCGGTGTTATTTTCATTGTTATCAAATCAATAGTTGACACTCGTTTTTTAATTATATTTTGTCACGGCGCTACAAATAAGGCGAGTACATGAAAAGAGAGCCACATCATCCAAGTGCTTATGTATAAAATTATTTGCAGTAGCAAAAGGCGTAAAAGATGTGAAAAAGAGAAAGCAGCGACTGCTTTCATTCCACATTGTGAAGAAGAAGAAGAAGAAGGAGAAGAAGAAGAAGAAGAAGAAGAAGAAGAAGAAGAAGAAGAAGAAGAAGAAGAAGAAGAAGAAGAAGAAGAAGCAGAAGAAGAAGAATAAGAAGAAGAAGAAGAAGAAGAAGAAGAAGAAGAAGAAGAAGAAGAAGAAGAAGAAGAAGAAGAAGAAGAAGAAGAAGAAGAAGAAGAAGAAGAAGAAGAAGAAGAAGAAGAAGAAGAAGAAGAAGAAGAAGAAGAAGAAGAAGAAGAAGAAGAAGAAGAAGAAGAAGAAGAAAATGAAAAAAGGGAAATGAAAAAACTGTGATTATAAAATAATTTTATTTCTAACTGATCAAATTAAATACTAGGACATTCTGCTAGCCTAATAATTATGCTATCATAATATCTCGAGTGTTTCATTTCACCATTTGATGAATTAATTATTACGTAAAGAAAAGAAAAAAAAAATGACGGACTCCTCTCTCCCTCTCTCTCTCTCTCTCTCTCTCTCTCTCTCTCTCTCTCTCTCTCTCTCTCTCTCTCTCTCTCTCTCTCTCTCTCTCTCTCTCCCTCCCTCCCCAGTAGAAAAAACAACAATAAGAGATGCTTGATTTGAAAGATCTAACTCGATTGTCTTAACAACCGATGACCAGTCTCAGAGACCATAGGATGTTGATAGTTCTAAGATGACAATTCGCCAAAGTGCTCATTAACACTGACCGCAGAAACAGAAGAACCTAAGATTTATTTTCATATTGTGTAAATCACCCATCTGTGAGAGTACCGAAAAAAAGATTAAGGGTGTCACTTCAGCAGTGAGAACTCCTTAAAAGATCTTTTTTTTTTCTTCTTTGACTTGGTTCGACCTTGTGTCGTGAGATGCCGTCTCTCTCAGTCCACCAGGAGGTAATTTTGGCACTGATAAATGGCGTCTTCTGATCGTGTCTCCAGATTGGTAGAGAGTGTCGACGCATGCGCGCTTTTCTTCTAACTACTTTACTTCCGTAGTTCCGGTTCCGGTGGATCTGCTGGTGCGGGGATCCCTCTAGTCCTGGAGTCTCCTCTTATAGTGTGAACCAATTCTGTATTGTGTTTGTCCTGGTCGTTGAATGACGGCTGACGTCGCTGTTTGAATTTTATGAAAGTGTGATTACGAGAAAACTTCAGCGTGCGCTAAAAAGAAAGGAGCCAGAAAAGATAATGACAAGCATTGCGTAATATCACTGATCACTTTAAGTTCTTACGCGTGGTGCTTAAGTTGAACGTATGCTATTAAAAATGAAATGTTTGGATAGCGAGGCGAGGAGCCGATCAAAGTTTCTTTCGTATTAAGACGGAAGACGAATATTTCTTAGTCATGTACTTAAACATGTCAAATACGTTCGAGAAATTGCAGCTGGCAAAAGAACAATAAAGACTGTAACAATAGGAGCTGCCGAAACAATGAAAAAAATGCTGTGCTCAATGGTCTTGTTTTCTGGATTTGTGTTTGTAAAACTAGTTGGTTGAACAGGAGGAGGAAAAAAAAGAATATATTGGTAAAAAAATAATTGTAATAGAAGTAGTAATAGTCGGAATAGTAATAGTAGTAGTAGTAGTAGTAGTAGTAGTAGTAGTAGTAGTAGTAGTAGTAGTAGTAGTAGTAGTAGTAGTAGTAGTAGTAGTAGTAGTAGTTGTAGCAGTAGTAGTAGTAGTAGTAGTAGTAGTAGTAGTAGTAGTAGTAGTAGTAGTAGTAGTAGTAGTAGTAGTAGTAGTAGTAGTAGTAGTAGTAGTATTGATAGTAGTAGTAGTAGTAGTAGTAGTAGTAGTAGTAGTAGTAGTAGTAGTAGTAGTAGTAGTAGTAGTAGTAGTAGTAGTAGTAGTAGTAGTAGTAGTAGTAGTAGTAGTAGTAGTAGTAGTAGTAGTAGTAGTAGTAGTAGTAGTAGTAGTAGTAGTAGTAGTAGTAGTAGCAGTAGCAGTAGTAGTAGTAGTAGTAGTAGTAGTAGTAGTAGTAGTAGTAGTAGTAGTAGTAGTAGTAGTAGTAGTAGTAGTAGTAGTAGTAGTAGTAGTAGTAGTAGTAGTAATATTAATTTGATGATGCATTATCGCCATATTTGTGCATGGTTTGCTCTAAAACTACCTCTTGATATTATTAGACAAAAGTACTTGAATCTCTCTTCCACGGTCATGATCAGTGATTATATTATATATTATATATACCAGTATTGCTTTTCATTGTTTTTTGTTAAGTCTTGTCTAGCATGATACAAACAATTTAGGTTCATGCATGCACATACACGCGACTCATAATTATCTTTAAGATATCCTTTTCATGATTAAAATTATATTTTAATGGACTACCTTTTTCTTGCCCTGTTTTAATTTTCGGCATTAAAATTGTAAAGGCTCGATATAAAAAGGACTGAGAAGAACAAGAGAAGCTTGGCACAAAAGTAGTAACATAAATGTACAGCATCTAATACAAATTCATAACAGTTTTAATTTGACTTCTCCTGCTGTTTATTTCTTAAATTAGTTGTGAACAAAAATAAATGGATGTAACCATATCCTGTGGCTGTGTTCAATGAACGTAGGTATGAATTTTAGGCATCATTGACCTCTCTCTCTCTCTCTCTCTCTCTCTCTCTCTCTCTCTCTCTCTCTCTCTCTTTTCTGTCTGCTTCTTTCATTCTCTCTCGACATATCTCCGTTTGTCTCAAAAGCTCGCTCTTTTCTTTCTTCCTCCCTTCTTCTTATTCTGCCTGCCTGTCTCACTCTGTCAGCCTGCCTGTCTGTCTGTCTGTCTGTTCCTACCGGCTTGCACCCTCTCTCCACCCGGACAACCCCGCGTCCCTGGTCTCTTGCAGCGAAACCGCTGCTCTCCGTGTTTGTCTGCGCCTGGAACAAAAGGCTACAAAAAATCTCGCCAGTGTTTACTGTCTCTGCCAAATCCATCATTCTTTACTGTGGTTTGAACAACTCGCCCGTCATAGCAGATCACTCCACCTGCACGTGATTTTCGCCGCAGCTAGGCACAAGGAGCAGCACCTCTTGTTTAAATAATAATGCAAATTTATTCATAACCAGCGCAGGGGAGATGAGTGCGGCTTCAGCACGAGCCTGACGTCGCCCGCGTTCTTGTGTCGACGGTTCTGTCTGACTGCACTTCCTTTCCTGGCCCAAACCAAGCGAGACTGCAGAACCAGATCTAGGGGCGAGTTGCTCCAGAATCCATCTGGCGCTTGGGGGTAGCCTAGTCATTGTTATCGCTATTATAGCAAACGCAAATAGTACCCCGTGCGGTTTGAACGCATTGAAGTTAAGAATATCACGCATCAAAGGTTTGTAAACATTTCATAGAACGATGGAAACATCATAGCTTTACCGTCCACCTTCAGTTTAAGAAAGAACACGTTGCCCTCATATTAGAGCGTTCCGTCGATAAAACACTGCACAACATTCTCAAAGCTGACGTCTCATCTTTAGCAGTTTGACTTTCTATGCCCTTTTCTTTAAAGATAGCTAGGTCTAGTACGCAAGACGATGATCTCATGCATTTATTTTTTTAATAAAAAATCTAACTTACGTCGGACAGGATGGAACTGAAAAAATGTGATCTAAACTCACGTAGATTACTAACCCGCTAAGATTGTCCTTGTGGATATGGCGGGCGTTATAACTTCACAGCCACCGGCCCTCCCTTTACTGCTGCAGTAGAGTGCATTAGACTATGGGAGGAGGGGGAAAAAGCATTGAGAGAGAGAGAGAGTGAGAGAGAGAGGGGGAGAGAGAGAGAGAGAGAGAGAGAGAGAGAGAGAGAGAGAGAGAGAGAGAGAGAGAGAGAGAGAGAGAGAGAGAGAGAGAGAGAGAGAGACAACGAACGACAGTTTAGCGAGACTTTTTAAAGAAAAACAGATAAAGAGACTGAAGAAAGAGAGCGACAGACTTAGGAGAAAAAAGACATGGTGAGATAGGGAGAGAAAGAGAGAGAGAGAGGGAGAGAGTAAGAGGGAGAAAGAGGGAGAGAGAGTGGGAGTGAAAGAGAGAGAGAGAGTGAGAGAGAGAGAGAGAGAGAGAGAGAGAGAGAGAGAGAGAGAGAGAGAGAGAGAGAGAGAGAGAGAAGGGGTAAGCAAAAGGACAAAGACTGATTATTGTTAAAAAAATCACAATGAGAATTGATAGGGTCTGAAATAAGGAAGAAACCTGCACAGATGCGCGCACATGGACAATCAACTGCGAAACTATCTGATATATTAAGAGCGAAACAGTAAATACGTTTTAATGATGTTTGTGATTGTTACAGTCAAAACTAGTCCATTATTCTAGTAATAATTGCAGTCTTTGGCGTTTCCGTATTCATGTATTGTGTACATACACCCAGAAAAAAAAATAAATCCATATTGCACAGCTGGTGCAATATGCCAGAATATTTCAGGACGAAAAATATAACGAAAGGTAAATTAATGATTATGGTCAAGAGTTCAAAAGAGATTAAAAATATATTAAAAAATAGGCCAAATCTATAAGGGCTATACAGTAGCAAATTTTTTTTTTAATTTGTTCAGAGATTAAAAAATATATTAAAAAAATAGGCCAAATCTATAAGGGCTATACAGTAGCAAATTTTTTTTTCAATTTGTTCACAAATAGAAAAAACATTTTTTTTAAAAAAGGAAAAGTGATGGAGATAGAATGAGAGAGAGAGAGAGAGAGAGAGAGAGAGAGAGAGAGAGAGAGAGAGAGAGAGAGAGAGAGAGAGAGAGAGAGAGAGAGAATAGAGAAGAGAAAGAGAGAAAGAGAGAGAGGGAAAGAGAGAGAGGGAAAGAGAGGGAAGAGAGATAGAGATAGATAGGTAGATAGGTAGATAGATAGATAGAGAGAGAGATAGATAGATAGATAGATAGATAGATAGAGAGAGAGAGAGAGAGAGAGAGAGAGAGAGAGAGAGAGAGAGAGAGAGAGAGAGAGAGAGAGAGAGAGAGAGAGAGAGAGAGAGAGAGAGAGAGATCACGAATCCTGTAAAGGGCAAGACAGTAAGTAAATCGACCAAAGACAAGTCCCTCAAGTTTGGAGCATTCCGTGCAAATTGCACAAATAATCTGTAGCAAAAAAATTCCGAACCAAAAACTTTTAAACGAAATGACAGTAAGGACTTACATTATTTTTGTCCTCTACAAATTATCTTGGTAACCCCTCCCCCCAAAAAAAAATAATAAAAAAAAAATAAATAAAATGTTTTAACCATTTAAAAAAACCAAACAAAAAACCCTGCATTCCATATCGGTTTAACGGTGTTCCACTGCAATAACTCTGGAGGTTTAGACACGCACAATAAAATTTATTACTTAGGCTTTGTCTACTAATGAGAAATGGAGATAAAAGCAGGAGATATGTGCATTTAAACTAGTGGAAGCCATGAAAGACGACTTAAGGTAAATAAAATGAAAAGAGCATTTATCAGCGACCGTTTATATTTAGAACAGAACCAAAGCCTTAAAACATAAAAGGAAAGTTGGCTGCAGTTTTTTAGATGGAACCTGCTCACTTGAAAGTTTTGCACGAATCCTGAGTAAACCCAGCAGTATTCAGTCACTTTAACTTAATGACCCTTTTACCTCCTGTTGTTTTGTTTATTGATCGGTCGAAAAAATCAGGAAACAAAAAATACCGGGTAAGTAATAAATGAAAAAAGATTATAATCTGCAGGCGTGACTCCATGGGAATAAGAACTGATGCAAACAGCGACATTGAAGAACGCCCCCCTATGTGAGGAGAGGCTGCGACATGGATAAAGGCCATTTCATTTGTCAGAATTATTGTTTTTATCTTATGTTTACAAAGACAGCTTCGCCGGCGTAGAAATATAAAAGCCGTCTGTTATGTGAGAAATGGGCGAGGCCGAATTGGCACCATATTTGTCGACCAGCACTCGATTTCACTTACCCCCAATTAATCTGCCTTTTTGTTTTCTGTTCGACACTGTCACGGCTTGTTCGGATTATTGTTATTACTGTTATTATTATTTATTGCTGCTAGGGCAATATTAAAGAGCACGGCTGCCTTCAGGCATGCCCCCTGACCTGTCCAATCTGTTGGGATACATGCACCATAGGGCGACGAGCTAGGAAGCATTCAGTCCTTGTCCATTGTTCCAAAGGCCACAGAGACAACTTCTCATTCCCATCGGGCGATAAGAGAACTGGAGGACTTACCTACACCAGCCTAATCCCAGTTCTTGTTTTGTTGAAACCTTTGCAACATATTCTTTTTCTTCCCCATTTTTAAATAGCTGATATTAGTGTATGCAAAGCCGCATCAACCGCTGTGAATCGAGAGAGAGTCTGTATTCAACTAAATTGTATTGAATAGTTGGAGAAGGTTAACTTAATGATGTCCTACTTGTCCGATTTTTCCTTTGGATGGTCAAAATAAATGTTTAGGTGTTTATAAATTTTGCGTGCATCTACTTTAAGCTTCCATTTTTAAAGAGTTCATGAAATCTCAAAGAAATGAACGAAAAGGCAAAGTTGTATGGGCATCAGATTGGTCCTTGTATAAAGCCCAGGAACAGTTTGTCCATCGTCTCCAAATAAACGAGCTCTGCTCAAACTCTTTCAGATCAACGTAAAGAGATGTTTAATTTTGGTGGCAATAATTGCGCATAATGGGCTTTTTTAAATTCAAGAAATAAAGGTGCGACTCAAGAAACAGGATAAATCATTTAAAAGCAGCAAATTCTGAGGTTCATGTCAGTGGGTTATTTTGCATGCTGATAGAGGAAACAGATGAATGTACTTGTAAACATGTAAAGTCTCACCTCGTCAGAGCGCCCTGTGAAGAAATGAGGCAAATACAATATTGTCTGTTGACATTTTTCAAGTGTATGTCTACACGACATTATGACCTTATTATTTTTGTTTGGTTTGGACGTAAAGCCTGTTGTCATAATTTCCCTTCTTCATGTAAGAGTGTGTGGCATGGTTAGTTGTGGAGAGACCCTCACTTCGCCCTGCACCGCTCGGTATCAAAAATAGGTGACTGTTTGGAAAGGTGTGACCATTGCTGGTTTCCAGATGACCTATTTACTTTTTTGTTTGTATTGGGATTCAATTTAGCCAAAGTACTTGAGTGTCAGGTGCTTTTAGCTTTTACTTTGCCTGTATCTTAAGCTGCTGTAACGTGTTATTTCAATGGACAAATTAGTATTGCTTCTACAATTCCTTGGTCCATGGACAGCTCAACTCGGTAGCCACAGGGCCTATTCAGCTTGAAGACCACAATGCCACCGTCTGCTTTTTTTTTAAAGACCAAGCAGGTCCCATGTGCTACCATGTGTGGCTTTTTATTGCATTATTTGCGAATGCCGACAAAAAGTTGGATTCCCAAAATCTCACTCAAGCAATATTGACGAAACATGTTATTACATTTTCTATTCAGTCGTTTTAAATCCATAATAGGGACAGATAATTTGTGCAAAACATTATTAACATAAGACAAACAAAACTAGAATTAATTTTAACGAAAATGAAGACATCTTGGACAAAGACACCTTTACGGTACGTTCCGACCAGAACAATGACCTTCAGAACAAAATAATATGCTTGTCGTCGTTTAACAAGTTTTATGCTTCTGAAAACATTGGTTCTGAGCGAAACAGAATTTTCTGGCAATCATGTTTTATTTTGGGAAGACAATTGGATGAGTCCCTTAAGAAGAATATTCAAATCGTTTGAGAAATAAAATTCACTGATCGCAGTTCCAGTGCTCACTTTTGTGTCAAACCCTTTGCTGTAATTAATATTTTAAAAAATCAATTAAATTACGTATGACATCAGTGTGACTTAAACTTATTATTTTGTTAATATATCGTTAAGGTCAATATTTCCACTTCTCTTGTAACCTCCTCATAAGTTATCTAAAGTTGCATGGTACCAGGTATGATCTAGATCTAAATTAGTGGTAAAAATAAAGAATTTCTTTTTTATTCTTCTCTTGTAGGAATCTTTCACTGAATCCATTTCTAATAAACAACATCTGCATAGCCTTCAGATTACAAACCAGGAAAGGTGCCAATGAAATGTTACAGTATCTCTTTTAATGTGTGAATAAAGAAAAAAACAAATGTAATTAGGAATGAGAATTTTTACACTATGAAGATACAGATTTACTATATGGGCTGGGCACATATTAAATATATTTCTCATAGAGTTAATCTCTACTTTAGGTTTATGCAACCACATCAAGCAATTAATGTCTTCAAAGAAGAAACTGAAACCATCATTATTTTGCTCAAGGAATCAAGTTGGAAAGTTGAAAATCTAAGTAAATCAGTGAAAGTCACAAACAATATTTGCATCGCTTAAGTGGACTAAAATCGAGATATTTAAGTTCAATATTTAAAGAAAGATACAAATGTAACTATGAAAAGTAAAAAAAAAATAATTACAAAATAGAGGGAATAAAATTCAATTTTAGACATTTTTAATCTACTTTCAAAAAGAAAACTCGCATCAGAAAACTTTGTCTCTCTAAAACATACCTTATCATAAATAATTCTTGAGTTCATAACGCTGTAATTTTCAATAAAGACCCGTGTTAGACAAAATAGCTAAGAAAGCCGCCATAAAATGCCATCTACCATAACAAAGACACCCCTCACTCATAAAGAAACCCAGAAAATAGAGGCTCGTGGTGCCCATAAATCAGTCAGGTCGTATTCACACTCCGTTTGAGCCTAACAGCATCGTTCATTAGAAAGCGACTTGTTTGGATGTTATTGCAGGTAATTTAGACGTACTGCTGCAACTTTATCCTGGTGATCATAGTGCTGTGTTCTCCTATGCGGACAATATCAGGGGTGGAGGTCAAATATAAAATGGCCGTCTGTACACTTGTCAACTTCTCGTGTCTCAATAATGACCCCTAGCTGTAGCTCTTGTGTCTCTCAAACACTCCCTCCCACTCCCCATCCTTTGTCCTCTTCTCTTTCTTCTGTCTCTCTCAATTTCTGTCTCACCAGCATTTCTCTTCATGTTAAATTTTTCTTCCTTTCTTCTCTCTTCCAGTGCTGGTGAGATAATAACTATTCCTCTACTCATCTTCGTCTTTTCATCTATTACTTTCTCAATTCTTCTATTTCTTAGTATTGTCTAACTTCTCCTCTCTTTCACAAGAACACTGACTCTCTCCGTTTCTCTCTTTGTCTTCTTGCATGTACTGCAGGCTCTCTCGATTGCTCACTATTCCTGTGTCTATCCGTCTGTTTCTCCTTTCCTCCTCTTGATCTCTACCTTTCTGGCTCTGTCTGTCTGTCTGTCTGTCTGTCTGTCTGTCTGTCTGTCTCTCTTTCTCTCTCTCTCTCTCTCTCTCTCTCTCTCTCTCTCTCTCTCTCTCTCTCTCTCTCTCTCTCTCTCTCTCTCTCTCTCTCTCTCTCTCTCCGTATTTCTCTGAGTATGCCTGTTTTTTTTTAATATTTCTGTCTATTTGACTGTATACCTCTGACTCTCTCTCTCTCTTTCTCTTCTTTCTCTCTCCTTCTCTCTCTCTTTTCCCCCCTCTCTCCCCTATCGCACATTCACAAAAGCTCTTAGCTTCCTTAGAAGCACATAATCACCCCAATAAATGCACCCGAAAAGCACTTACTCCAATATCACTTACACGCTTCTCGCTAAGCCCTCAATATCGAGCTACTTTCATATTCTACTGCCATTTTAGACACACGACCAAAAAAAAAGCTGGGATATTTCGCGCCTGATTTAGTACCGGAAGTAAAGATCTTTACAGATTAAGTACTTCTAATACCCATACACACAGAAGAGGTTCCCGGAAACTTCCCTGCGCTACAGGCTTGCTGTTTACGGCACAGATCGGCTCGGCGTGTACACAGACCCTTGATAATTTGCCCTACGTTATTCAGAGTTGTCTCATAAAATACAACTAAGCGACGGGTCAGCAACAACAAGTCATAAATCTGGTACTTGATCCGAAAGAGGGAGGCTCTTTGATATTGTCAGTCCACTCCCAATATGTAAAGTCCAACATTCTGTCACAAATATAAAATTCTTTAAAAGCTTGAGGGAGGCAAAGTAACTCCACCATAATTGTGGCTGAACGATAATGTTCACATTCAAGTTGAATAAAGCGGCAATATATTGTTAATGCTTTGCAAGTAAAAACTACCATCTCATACAATGTTCCTCGAACGATAAACATGAAACATAATTTATTTGGTTACAGGCTAAAATTTCCTTCTATTCCTTCTTTCAACATTTCAAAAGCTATATCTTTACTTTAAAGGTCAAGTTAGATCTCAAATCGAAAATACAAAAAATACCTGAACTCTCTAATCATTTATTTGAAAAAGAAATATTGGGTTTTTCTAAATCTAGCAAACTTTTTTTTTTTTTTCTATATGGCATAAAATCAAAACTAAGTTAAAAATCTCTTTCAAAATAATATTATACTTTTCAATAATGACTTATTGTAGACATAGAGAGATAAGGAATCCACAATCTAGTGGTACTTTTCTATCCATTTTTTTAAATACTGGAGTCTTGCAATGTTGAAAACGGATAGACTTTTTATTTAAATTGGTGTGGTGAAATCCCTTTAAATATTTCGAGGCAACTGTAAACATTTCATAGGATAAAAAATGTAGACTCTTTATGATAGTTGTTTAGTTATTTTTGCTATCGGATGACTTAAGAGATGACATTTAATCAAAGTTTAATACATGATTTGTACTTTTTCCTTACGAATTTCATTATCAAAACCGGTACCAAATCAGAACCCGAAGATTTAAAAAAGATTGTCATTTAATAAAAAAAACTGATATGGAAAGTGCTCGTTTCAAACTGCAAGTACATGCACAGAAGACTTCGTTCATGTTTTTGCTCTTCTTTTTAATGCCTCTTACAAACAGGAAATGTGATTTCACAGATAATTAAAAAAAAAAAAAAAAGAAACGATCAGCCGATCTTACCTTTTAAATTTATCCAATAATATATTTCTGTCTTATTCTCTGCATACCTACCGGTAACTAAACGCTTTGCATGATGAAAGAAAAAAGCTGTATTAACTAAGAAGAGACAGATCAAGATCCAGGTTCTGATACTAAATATAAACCCTTAAAAGTTGAGCTTATCGATCTTGATCCTTTCAAAAAACTTCCCAGACTTTAGGCATAAAGTTGGAAAAGAATAAGATTTTAAGGCATTTTGAAAGTTGATATTGAAATACAAATGCGGAAGTGTTAGGTTCTAGATTATTTTATCTTTCTTTTAACATGAATGATTATTTACTGCATTTTACGTCAAATAGCATCAGTGGATATGCTAACTAGTTATGTACGAGGGCAGGCTGATAATTAAGTTCCGTTTGCTAATAACTAGGTCAATTTTCGTCACATCGACCTAAAATTTCATACATATACTCTCGAACCATTTTTCTAGACTTAACTATAACAACAAGTTTGTGTGACGTCATTCGTGCTCATAATGCAGTGACGCGCAACACATGATGTGATAGCCATGTTTATGAGACAATGGCGACTTCCAATGACCTTCTCATCAAACAGCGCTCTGTTATCAAGTTTTTGGCAGCTGAGGGATGTTCTGCTGCAAACATTCATGCAAGAATGAAGACAGTTTATGGTGAAATGTGCATTTCAGACTGTGCAGTTCGCAAATGGGTGAGAACTTTTAAAGGGGAAGACCCCAGAGAGACAATTCTGCGTGATCGAAAGCGTTCGGGTAGGCCCCTTTCCGCATCAGACACGGCTCATCGAGAGAAAGTTGACTGCATGATTAGAGCTAATCGAAGGGTCAAACAAAAGGAAATTGCAGATGAAGTAGGCATTTCGAAACGAGTGCACCATATCGCCACAACTGTACTGGGTTACCGAAAAGTCTCTGCCCGTTGGGTCCCAAGACAGCTCACTGTAGAGATGAAAGCGCAGAGAAAGGACATGTGTACTCAACTCTTAGAGCGTTACAATGCAGAAGGAGAAGCATTTCTGCAACGCATTGTGACTGGAGACGAATCCTGGGTCCACCACTACGATCCAGAATGTAAAGCCCAATCGATGGAGTATTGGCACAAAACTTCTCCAAGTCCAAGGAAGTTCAAGGTTGTTGCCTCTGCAAGAAAGGTCTTGTTCACCGTTTTCTGGGACATGGAGGGAGTGGTCCACATGGAATTTCTGGAGCAAGGGCAAACTGTGAACTCTGAGCGATATATTTCAACACTCCGAGCTCTCAAACTCCGACTCAGACGTATTCGGCGTGATAAGGACTCAATCCTGCAACACGACAATGCGCGCCCGCACACCAGTCGCCAAACTCAGGACGCCTTAAGGCAGCTGGAACTTACGACCCTACCTCACCCTACATACAGCCCCGATCTTGCCCCCTCTGACTATTATTTGTTTCCCCAACTCAAGAAGTACCTGAAGGGCCATCACTATGACAATGATGAGGAAGTTATCGCAGATGTTCGCAGATGGTGCCGTGGACAGCCGTCTGAATTCTTCGCTGACGGTGTGAGCCAACTAGTGAAAGGTTGGAGGCGGTGTGTTGATCGCGACGGTGACTACATCGAAAAATAGAGTGCTAAGTATGTAGCTGAGATATTAAGCTTTCGTTTGACGTATTGTTTATGTATATGCTGTGAAAAATTAAAAAGTTATGATTAAACGGAACTTAATTATCAGCCTGCCCTCGTATCATGCATCCAGTTCAACAAACAGAATCGGTATTAATATAACATTGTAGAGGATCTTTTTAAGTATTGTCCCGATTTTTGTAATATTTTTCTTGAGTTGTCTTTATGCCTAAGCTCGGTGCATACGGTGATGCTTGATGTGGGAGCAAAACCTTCAAACAGAGCTCTCACTTGACTTCTAGCTAAGTAGTATATTAATTGTGTCCCTTAGCATCACCTTCCATTCAGAGAAGAAAAGAAAAAAATGAAAGATATAATGTACATATATATAAAAGGCAACTTTGATTTCTTTGTCCCCTATCTCCTCTTAAACCACCCAACATACAGTGATGAAATTTACTGATTTATGATCTGCCAAGTTCAGTGTGTGTCGCGATGAACAAAAATATAAAAAAGTTTCGGATTTAGGCTAAAAAATGCCTTTAAAAGTTCATTATATTTTTTATTGCAATTGATTCCTCAATTTTAATTGCCAAATTCGCTGTAAGGAACCAAATAGCATATAAAACAATGTTTTTTAGTGTTTTCGAATTTTTGATTTAGATAACTCTTTTAAAACAATTTATCGTTATTTTTTAAAAGTGAATATGCTGTAAAAACACGTTTTTTCAAACGAGTAAAAAACTAAAGGAAAATTAAATTTAAAAGAAATTTGGCCTCTTGCAGGTTAAGACAAAAGCGTCATATTATGTCATTACTTTCGATCTTAAAGGGAGTAGCATAGCATTCTTTTTTTCTCAATGAATGGCTTGCCTAGATGAAATAGAAAGATTTTAAAGCTCTAAGATTAATATTGATTGCAAGATTTCCTCAATTGTTTTTGTTTAAATGCATTATTTATGTAGAATGATCTACACATTGAATTTTCTTAGATCTAGATTAGATTACATACGTCTTCAAAATATCAATTAGAAAAGGAACATAAGTAAGCTTAGAAGGATAAAACAGATCTAGATCTAGATAGATCCATACAAATCTGGACCAGAATTTAGATCTAAATCGCGTTAATCTGAGCACTTTTCAAAAAATGTCTAGATCTAGTCATAGATCTAAGGGTAACCATAATCTGGATCTAACCATATATAATTAGAGGTATAATAATAATATACATAATTATATATTAGAACATAGAATCAAAATCAATGTAATCTTGGGGACTTTCCAATTAATGTTCATTGTAAATGTAAAAATATTTATTGCAGTTAAAAATTTAGATCCTTATCAGGGGTACAGAATGAAATCATAAAATGAACTTCTTTGTCGATAAGATCACCCGTACAGATGAAATCATCAAATGATCTTCTTTAGGAATATACATCCAAAGGATCAAATCCTAAAAGTTGCAGTCACATGCAAAATATATCCTATAGCAAATCTTGCTTATTTTTCCTTAAATTTTGTTTGTTTTCTTTTTCCATTTTTCGTCTTTATCAGTTTATGTAGTTGTATGGCTCTTGAGAGTTATCATTGTGAAGTTTTTTTTTATGAAGTTGTATGGCTCCGGAGGAGATCTATCTATTATTGTCGTAATTCACTTTTCTTCAGTGTAGTAATATGATTTCCGAGGATGTAAGTCTGTTATATTTATGAAGTTTGCAATAAGCTCTTCTTCATTGTATAATTTGTCTTCTTAAACTGTTCATTTGAACGGGTAATCATGCTTGTGTTATACATTATATATAATTTTTTATATTTTGATTTTGTCTTAAACGAAGATAACACCTGAGTTCACGGGCTTGAAACAAATTTTATACATTAGCTAAATCAACATAAGATTTTTTTAAAAACAATGTCTCTAGAGATGGAAAATAGGAACTCGATAATAGAAATATTTTGTAAATAGATTCGACTAATAAAACGACAATTTTTTTAAACGCTCGCATGAGAAAAAAACAACATCAAAATAAAATAACAACAACAACAAAAATAAAAGCAGTAAATGTATGAAACAAAAACAAACAAATAAAATTTGAAGTTATCGTGAGTTTTACGAAACTGATAGCAATTAAGTATTGAAAATACCAGTCTTTTTAGGCCAGCTTTTGTTTCAGAGTCAGATATAAAAAAAAAGAGGGAAATGCATTTTATAGGATAAACCCTAAAAAGAAGATAGAAAAAAGAGAAAAATCGAAAAAAAAACCCCCATAAAAAATGACAAAAGTGAAACTAATCAGTGTCAGATGTTTATTATAAATCTCAACTGCTTAAATTGCACGAACACCGAAAATATAAACATGCAACAAATTTTTCATGCTCTAATAAGAGCATAATTATGGGCAAAAAGAGATAAAAGAATTTACGTGACACCCAAAAATGTTAAAAAAGCAATTATCCAGCGATATGAAAGTTTACCGGGTGTGCAGCTTGTTACAGATTTATAATTATCATAGAATTATTGCTGTTGTGTATCGCTACAAATAACAAGTGACAAGGCATTATAATATAATGATAAAAGCAAACAACGACACAGCAATAATAAATGACGGAATGGGAAAAAAAACCCTCCGGAACTTTGAGAGTTTTGAAGAACAACATCCAAGGCACTCGTTACTTTAAAGTAATAACAAATCAACAAGAATGTCGATGTATTTATCGTTATTGCACAGTATCGCCTTGACTAATTGTAATTTTTTTATAGCTTTAGAACTTCTTTCTCACCAATTAACACATCTCTCTCTCTCTCTCTCTCTCTCTCTCTCTCTCTCTCTCTCTCTCTCTTTCTCACTCCCTCTCTGTGTCTTATTCTTTCTCTCTTCCCTTATGTCTCTTTCTTTCTCGCTTGCTCGTCTCAATTTCTTATGCATCTTTAGCTGCCTTTACATTCGCTCGATATCATTTTATTTTAAGTTAACCCATCGCTCTATTTGAAAGACCGACTGATTTAAATTCACTTTCTTCGAAGAAAAGTAACATTTTTACTGCCAAGGAGATTGCGCCAAAGAGAACAAGCAAGTGAGCTTCACATTATATCGCTCCTTGAGCAGGAGTTGATCTCACCATGGAAATTGTTGGGAACTCATGGCGATTTTCGCTTTACCTTTTTAGCATCATTCATTATCATAAAAGAACCACAGCTGTTGTATGTGTCTCATGTAAAATTTGACTAAATCTCAACAGAGATATTTAGCGTCTTGGAAAGTACATATATAAATCATTTAAAAGCTGAAAAAAATCATAAAAATGCAAGTTGTAAGAAAATTGCATAAAGTTCAAAGTGATATTTTGCTATTGCACTTGAGGATCAACGCTAGATAAATAAGTGAATAAATATGTTCATCAATGATTAACCAACAAATAAAAAGCACACCGGTTACGGAACAAAATAGTTAAGGCACCTATAGTAGCAATAAAACCCTACTTCATTGCAATTAAAAAAAAAATTAAAGTTCACAATCTTGTGACAACTCTATGAGAACTGAATAAGTTTAAGAGTTAAAATTATAAATAATAACAAAAATGTAAATTCACACGATACAGTTTCACCATCATCAATAGAAATGCTTAAAGCTACGGATATCTTGAAAATTAAAAAAAAGTCTAGTGAAAATCTTAAAATGTAAAGCATTGTCAATTTACCAGATTGTCAAAACTGATACACAATATAAACTATTTACATTTATAATTGATAAAATGAGGCTTGAGCAAAATAATTTCTTATATAATAGAAAAATAACCATTGATGCACTACTCGTTACAAGGTTTAAATCCTCTTTTGTCATAATTGATATTTACTGTTGCCAATGTCGCAGCCGTCGAAAACCCAATTTTCACAGCGGAGTTGTCCTCATGAGCCACACTGTCGTAACCAACTTGACCAATAGCGACGTCTTCAACATCGACATGAGAGTCTTCACCTCCATCACCAGCACCATCGCTGTGAGAGAGAACTAGTGGAGTTCTGGGACTGAGTCCACAGTCAATGTGAAGGGGAGTTGTCGGCATCGGCCCTCGTGGTTTCAGCTTGGAATGACGGATAGATGAGTCATGTTCGGAAAGTTTAACATCTCTGAAACCGATTAAATTGTTGATGTCATGGCTCCATTTGGGACAACTTTCAGTTACTGGCGACCGAGCGTTGTCTTCGTAGGATATGATTTGTTTGTTACTCTCTTCGCTAACGCATTCGACAATACACATTTTCTTTATAGCCATATTGGATTGTTTATCACCACTAGAAACCATGCCCTGTTTTGGGTCTTGAAAATAGGTCTCTTCATCTTCTTCGCAATCTGCTTTTCTCTTCCTAATTTGGTCATTGGAAACTGAGACTTCAGAGTTCTTCCCAATGCTCTGTACTTCACAGGGTCTTTTGTTATCGTTCTCTTTGATCTCAAAGTTGAACCCTTTGTTATCGTTATCATTCCCAGGTCCCTCAACAGCGGCTACCGACGGGCATCCTTTGGAACACTTACATCCTGATCTGCTGGACACTTCGACTTCATCAAGACCTTCTTTCTTGTGTTTGACCCTTCGGTTCTGGAACCATATCTTCACTTGCTTTTCGGACAAGTTGAGGCCGGTGGCGATCTCGATCCGACGCAGCCGACTCAGGTACATGTTGGCCCCGAAAGCTCGTTCCAGCTCCAGAAGTTGCGTGCTGGTGAATGCGGTGCGCATGCGTTTAGATGAAGGAAGATCATCAGATGGTCCATTCACACCTGTTGGAATAAAAAAAAATCCCTTTTGTGGATGATGGCAACACGCATTCGTACGTATAATCATATCCTGATTTATATTCCGTAACTTGTGATTTTTAACAAACTGTTCGTGCTATTCTTTTACTATTTAAAAATCTGATGATAATTCTATTCGCATCAACCGAATAATAAATTTTACTAATCATCAGTTGAAAATATACGATAAAAAATTAGTTGACAAGCATGCAATGTTCAACCAATTACTTCAACATCGTTATTATAAATACTTTAATCAAATTTCGTCCGTCTTTGAGAAAAAAAAACAACTCATAAAGATATCGTAATGACAATGTCTGTTCTTTTTCAATGAAGCTCTTTGATATTTAGAAAGATAAATATTTACAGTGTAATTTGGAATCTAATCGTAAAGAAATAATATTTTGAAAGCAGCTAATAATTATAATGTGATGAATAGCCTTTGCTCGAGCATAAACACTGAGTTTGAGCAAGCTGGTTTCTTTTTTCTTCCTCTGTAAAGAGATCAGGTTGCGCTAACAACTTGAATCTCTAAGTAAGATGAAACTGAACTGATCTATCGCTCGTTAAAATATTACATTTCATTGTAAGTCACGGTTTCACAGGTTTGCACGATGAGGGAAATTCATAAAACTGATTCATCACAAAAAAATGTTAAGGCTCCAAAGTTTGCATTTGAAGAAAGTCTTCTAATCTAAATAACTTCAAGTATCCATGTAAGGGAATTTAACGTAATGAGAATATTTTGTGATGGTCTGACAGAACGAAAGAGATCGTGTTTGATTCAACGTAAACCAGAAATAAACAGGAATTAAAATTATTTTGTCAAAATACAACTAAAAAGTATTATGACTTGAAATTAAAAAATAAGTTTTCGAAATGAATTTTGGCAATTTATAGATAGATTGATAGGTTTAGAGTGACACCAGAGTAAACCTTAGAGTTATGGACTTAGACTGGTACGAACAGCTATTAAAAACTAAACAAAAAAAAAAAAAACAACGCTTCTCCTTTGATCACCATCCTCCTAATGATGATATGATAATAAATAAAAGTTAAAAAGAAGATAGACTTATCGATAGATAGATAGATAGATATATAGATAGATAGATAGAGAGATACATACATAGATACATAGATAGATAGATAGATAGATAGATAGATAGATAGATAGATATTGATTATAGATAAATAGACATAAAGATAGTTAGATAGATAGATTAATTGATGATAAGGTGATAACTAGATAGTCAACTAGTTAAATAGATTGATTGTTTGTTACAGAATTAGATAGAAATAAAGATGCATAGATACATTATAAACGTAAGTACAATATTTTAAAAGGCATGCATACTGACTGAGACACAGGCAGATTTACAGACACTAACATAATGCCAATGAAACTTAGCTGAAACCGATAGATAGACATGAACATCATCACATAACGCCTTGTCAATCGTACACTTACTGGGCTCTATTTTGGTTGGTTTCGGTTTATCCATCGCCAGAGGAGACGGAGACCGGTAGTTCTGAGGAGACGGTGTTTCTCCCGGACGTCTCAGCTGCACATCCTTTTGAGAGACATGCAAGTCAAAGCCTGCCCCGGGTACATGGTGCCCATATGGTGAGTTGGTGGAGTTAAATGCTGCAGCAACCATGTTTGTCATGATCCCGGCTGGAGATGATATCGGAGAACGTTGGTAGAGGCTGCTGTGAGGTTGTCTCAGTCCCTCAGATACAGAAAGGTGGGGAGGAGATGGGGGGTTGGGTAACTGCGGAGGTGTCATCATATGGGCAGGAGGAGGCAGAGGAGGGTGAGAGCTAAGGCCTGTATTTAACCCATGGGCAGAGGATGTGCTGAGAGATAGGGTCTGGGCAGCGGCTGCAGCAGCGGCAGCATGCGCCAGAGTGTGGTGAGGAGTTGCTCCAGCACCGTGGACGCACAGGGGGCAGCAAAGGGCGCCCAACAGGTCAGCTGGGTGTCTCGAGGCGTAGCAAGCGATGCCAGGGGCAGCTATCTGTGAATGGTGGTGATGTTGGAGATGCTCACTGCTGAGCTGCTGATGGGGGTGGCCTTGATGCTGGTGTGGAATATCTCTTGGCAGCAAGGCTGTATGAGACGCTAGTAGAGCTGGGAGATGATCATGTCCACGTCGGGTGCTGGTGTTGGAGCTCTGCTGTCTGGAGTTTGGTGGTTTCTTCAGCATGAGGGAGTCCACGTAAAAAGAACGCGACATTGCTGGAGATTCTTACAAGGTTCAAGGTGTTGCTTATGATCGTAGTTTGTTCTTGTGCTTGGCAAGGACCAGACACAAGCAATAGGTATAGTTATTTTACTTGCTAAAGTATCCTCCAATTATCATGAGATTATAACTATTCTCTAAAGTTGAATGCAGCCTGAAACTACTTGGTTAGTGATTTGGTTTTAAAATTGTTTTTTTTTTTAAAGATAGTTAATCCTTTTATGGATGTGTGCATAAAATCAACCAACAGAGGCACATATTTTAGTGGATTAAAACTAATTTTACCAAGTTCTACATCCAAAGGTCTAATTCTAAAGGAAAAACTATGTTCAATTTATCACCAAAGAGACATGATCCGGAGCATGATTTATCCCAAGAGCATAGACTGGTAGGATCTTTTGGCCAGGGTAGTCCGGTCTTCGACTGTTACTATTGACGAGGTCTCGACCTTTGAGAGGAACTGATGGAAACACGCCTTACACAATTTTTATATTCCCGTCCTCGTCCCTCACTGTTCGCCTGAAATTTAAGTCTTTAGAAATTGTCTTCCCACTGTCTAAAGCTGCTGTAAAAGAA
>JAWDGP010003399.1:792500-850000 GCA_033675545.1 Elysia crispata | reverse complement strand
TTCTGATCCCTCCATCATTCTCTCCTTCTTCCATTCCATCTCCTCTTCTGATCCCTCCATCATTCTCTCCTTCTTCCATTCCATCTCCTCTTCTGATCCCTCCATCATTCTCTCCTTCTTCCATTCCATCTCCTCTTCTGATCCCTCCATCATTCTCTCCTTCTTCCATTCCATCTCCTCTTCTGATCCCTCCATCATTCTCTCCTTCTTCCATTCCATCTCCTCTTCTGATCCCTCCATCATTCTCTCCTTCTTCCATTCCATCTCCTCTTCTGATCCCTCCATCATTCTCTCATTCTTCCATTTTCTCTCTTTCTCTCTGTGTGATGTGGACGTCTTGTCATGCCTTTGACCGCGAGCCGCCTGCCACCAACCAAACATGTCAAAGCCCGGGGTATGAGGACTACTGACAGTATTTCTCATTCCTGTGGCAAATTAGTGACCCATCAGTCTGTACGGTCACGCCTCTTGTCAGTAAAGTTGCGGTCTTATGTTTCATATTTCTGCTGCTCTTGTCACATTCAAAGAACATTATTTGATGAGTTGATCCATGGAAATTTTTTGTCATGGCGGAATTTAATCCTGAAGTCTGTGAGCGATGAGGGTACCCATATTATCTTTTTTCTTCCCCGACTCGCCCAAAAATCGCTTCCAGCCGTGCTGACAAATTGTGGCCTAATTAGTGATATCTTTTTAAAATTTAGCCACTAATTCATTCAACAGAACAGATCATGTGGTGTTCTAAGATGAGACTGAAAAACATTGAAAAAAAAAAAAGCCAAAAAAAAAAAGACCCCCCCCGAAAAAAAACTCAAAGAACAAAACAAAAGAAAAAAAAAACGGAACAAAACAAAACAAAACTACGAATAACTAATGACAAATCAAAATGGTGATAATTGAAATTAAAGATTAGGGAGAGCTCTACAAATTTACAATTATATTGTTTTCAATTCAGTGTCGAAATAGGGTCGAAATTTTTATTCCTGGATTAATCTAGTGAAGGGAAGTATGACGAAAAGCGGGCACCATAAAATAAGATTAAAAAAAAAAAATAATCCTTATAATTTTGTAATCTTTTCCTACAATATCTGGAAATAGACTTTACCGATGTCACCCTCTTCCCGTCCATCAACTTTCCTTCGGCATCACTGTGAGCACGTGAACAAGTTACCACAACACAACCACTGCACGTGTTACCAGCAACACCCTCGTTCGTCTTGCGTGTTGGCTCCCTTCTGAAGATGCCACAACCAAACAGAGCCCATCTCTCTGTGGACAACCACTCGTGCCAACACGCGTCCAGTAGCTGTAATTAGCCTTAAACTAATACCGAAGAAATCCCTCGCAAAGCTCGCCTCGCGCCAGTTGATCTTGATCCAAGCGTCGGTCATCTAATTCAAACATTCAACTAAAGGGTGAGCGCCACCACTCATACGATCAGTTTGACGATTCACGTTGTAGTAATATTTTCTCAATCAAATTTATCAAAATGTTTCACTCCATCGCTCTAGTCTTATTTTCGCTGTAACCAACCCGCTCTACAAAGCTTTACCTAAGGCCAAGTGTCCTGGTTTTCACACTCTTCGTTACCTCTGAAATATTAACTTAATTTTCCTAAAATGTGTAAATTATAATGATTTAATACAATAATTGATAAATAACAATTCGTTTTTTTATGAACTTGTTCACATTTGTTTTACACTTGATCCAGTCAAGTAATGTCAAGACTTAAGCCATTTTCATGCTGTATTATTGGATTTAAAGTAGTTAGGTGACCATTGTTTTAAAAAGCAAATGACGCTCTTTGTGGTTCACACGATAGAAGAGATAAATAGAAAGAGAGAGAGAGAGAGAGAGAGAGAGAGAGAGAGAGAGAGAGAGAGAGAGAGAGAGAGAGAGAGAGAGAGACAGACAGACAGACAGACAGACCGACAGACAGACAGAAAGACCAGAGTCAGAGACAGACAGACAGACAAAGACATATGAGAGAGAGAGAAAGACAGAGAATAATAAAGAACGAGCGAGAAAGAGAGAGAGAGAGAGAGAGAGAGAGAGAGAGAGAGAGAGAGAGAGAGAGAGAGAGAGAGAGAGAGAGAGAGAGAGAGAGAGAGAGAGAGAGAGAGAGAGAGAGAGAGAGAGAGAGAGAGAGAGAGAGAGAGAGAGAGAGAGAGAGAGAGAGAGAGAGAGAGAGAGAGAGAGAGAGAGAGAGAGACATTTTCTCTACCAAAATATGGTCGTCAGTTAAAATATAATATAAATGCATCGCTAAATAAAGAGCCGAGCAATAAGATAACTTCCATGCAGCAGTGAGATAAGCAGTCTTTAATTGTACCACGTGACAGAGGTCAACTTACAAAGTGAACAAGACCTGGCTTCCCCATGTCGACACAATCTTGGCAGAGGAGAAACAGGGAAGGGGACCGTCCCTCAGGCGACCTGGAAATTGGGATCAACTGGGCTAATTGGTAGCGCCCAAGCCTGGGGTGTGAAGGGCGTGACGCCGTATAATTATCTTGACAGTCACTGGTTCTCCCGTAGTAGTAAGAGCGACTAGTTTTACAAGGATAAGGACGTGAGAAAGAGAGATAGAGATAGATAGATAGATAGATAGATAGATAGATAGAGAGAGAGAGAGAGAGAGAGAGAGAGAGAGAGAAAGAGAGGAGAAGACAAGTAGAGTGAGTTGATGTGATACATATGGGAGGACAAACGAAAGACTAGGAGAATTCAGGAAGATACCTATGATAAACCAATTCGCCTAATAGAACAACGAAATAAATAAATAAAAAAAAAATTAAAAACATCAACATTGAAGAAGCTTTAGGCTAAAAAAAATTTCAGCTTACAATAATTATTTGAGAAAACCATGTCACCACTCAAGCTAAAGATTTCATTCTTTTGTCAAAATGTCGTTATGCAACAGGAGATATCGCATTTCGCTTTTCACTACTTGGGATATGCACGACTAGGCTGCTTTTCTCTGGTTACAGTACATACCGAGAGATCCTCTTCGGTATAAATAAATTTAGGCCTTGAAAATGTGTGAGAAAGATATTTCAAAGAGTGAGTTGACGATACTTCTCTCTCAAAGCCGATTTCGAGAAGCTTCTGTACATGCAACGATTGAGGATAAGTGTGGTTGATCCTACCCATCTCCATCGTAAATCCACCTATCCTTTTTTTTATTCAACAAACCACTAAATCAGCCTGTATACATTCAATGAGCTTAGAGAAAATAAATCAAACAATACCATTTCTCTTTTAATGAAATGACGCACTGTCTTATTTCTCAACACATTAATTTTAAAGCTATCGCTGCAAAAAGGGTCGTGCATTTCCTTTAAAACCCTTTATGTTAAATCACAATTTTCAACTTTCGTTTAGATCTCAGTTGTACATCTTTCTTTGAACATTGAATGTACCCTGTGTGGTGTAGTTCTCTACTGCGACAATGAAGGAACGTGAGAAGAATAAATGTGCTCTAACACTAATGAGATGAGAAGCAAATAACACACCAAGGAGGCTTCTTCTTTCGAGATCTTCGAGATCATCTTTAACTCCTACTTGACTTCCGTTCGCATTCCATTCACGTTTCTCAAACCTAATTATCATTGTTTCGCAACTCTCACATACCATTAAAGGCAAATGGCCCAGAGGAAAGGAGTTTTATCCAGTAAAAAAGTCATTATTGGAAAAATAAACTTGGAATGATGTTCTTCTTTACTTCTAATCTTTGCAACTACCACTATTACTTTACAACTCCTCTTCCTCTTTCTCATCCTACTACTACCGCTTCTACTGCTACAACATTACTACTACTACTACTTCCACTACTACTACTACTACTACTACTACTACAACTACTACTACTACTACTACTACTACTACTAATACTACCACTACTACTACTACTACTACTACTACTACTACTACTACTACTACTACTACTACTACTACTACTACTACAACTACTACAACTGCTACTACTACTACTACAACTACTACAACTGCTACTACTGCTACTACTACTACTACTTCTACTACCACTACCACTACTACTACTACTACTACTACTACTACTACTACTACTACTACTACTACTACTACTACTACTACTACTACTACCACCACTACTACTACTAGTGGCACTACCACTACTACTACTATTACTACTACTACTGCTACTACTACTACCACCACCACCACCACCACCACCCACTACTACTACTACTACTACTACTACTACTACTACTACTACTACTACTACTACTACTACTACTACTACTACTGCTGCTGCTGCTGCTGCTACTACTACTATTACTATTACCATACTACTATTTCTCCTGCTTCTGTAATGTTACAATCTTCAGTTTATCCTGATTACTTTGTTTATAAAAGTATATGGTCATTGATCAAAACATTGCTTATTTTCTTTTTTTTTTTTTTAAGTGATCATGCTCTTTAAAAATAACCCAATGGATGAAGCTGCAGATCATGTTGCCGTCACTTTTGTCATATATTTTTCAGTCTTAAAATGAGATGAACATTATTTGGCAAAACTATAATGAAATAGACTGATGATTCCTGATCTGCCCTCCATTAACTTACTGAGTCTGCTTTGAAACATGAAGTTATTGAAAGAGAGGTGTAGGGTCCGATCTCTAAATCTTTTTCAGTGTGAATATAGAGTACATTCATAACATTTTTCACGTACATTACTAGCAGCTATTGCTGGCGTGAATGCAGAAATAATAAATTGCCTCCAAATTATTATTATTTAGATTGCTGAGAGTTTAAATCATTCGATTGGCATAAATTGAGAGGACATTCGGGCATTTTAGTCAATCATTAAGCAGTCCACTAAAGTAGTTTTCTCAAATAGCTAACCATTTTGATCATCTTCTAGCTCTCTCATGAAAAAAAAATCCAATAGAGTCAACAACACAGATGGGTGGACTGATTTAGTTAAAACTAAACGGTGGTTAAATTTCTTTCAAAAGATGAGTTTTTTTGGGGGGGTTAGTGAAAGAGTGTTATGGGGAGGGGGAGGGAAGGAGAAGAGAGACTCGAAACTGAAGGGAAGCGCGTCTGAAGTAGCTATTAAAGCAAGAGAAGGCACAAAAGATTTCTTCTTCTTAAGACAGGAAAGAAACCATTGTTAAGCGAGCGTCGTGTGCTTCTAAGACTTTATAGTCCCCTGGCGGCCAAGTCATGATCGAGGAAAGAGACAAGAGAACATTTGCGAGAGAAGGTCGTGGGTCAAGTGGTCGGTTGGAACACAGTAACAACAAAGCGAAGATAGCAATGTCACACAGAAAATACTAGGTTTTGAAAAGAATTTAGTTAAAGAGTCCTTATAGTTTCTTGGAAATACCTTGAAAATTAGCTAAAATGTGCCTGAGGCGAGGTGCTTTTTACGATCCTTGACATTCCGTTTTTGTCATCCGTGTTGTTAAAACTGATATACCCAACCATTTTGTTTCTTTTCAAGGGAGACTTTTAAGATTTTAACTTCAGTTTTCACGTTGTGGAATGTTGCTCTCAATGTCTATCTATCCATTAGTTTGACTTAGATCACACTTGATATGCGTTTTGTGGCCACCGAGATCATAGTTTTTAGCTCTACAAGATGAGCCATGAAAGATGACGCTCAACCTAGTTAATTTGTTATTCTTATTTGATATTGGCTCGCTTGTTATTTTAAACAAGTCTGCTGGTACCTCAGACAACCTGTACCGATGCATATCTTTCTTTAAGCAGCCTCTCTCTCTCTCTCTCTCTCTCTCTCTCTCTCTCTCTCTGTGTATCTGCCAGTCCCACATTCTTTCTATCCCTTTCTTTTTATCTCTTATAAAAGCCTCTTTATCTCTTATTTTGTGAAATCCGAATACCTTTAAAATCGTTTAGAGCTTTATTCTCATAAATAATTGGCCGATAATGAATTTTCTTATTGCGCCTTCAGGAACATTTTGCGGGGAGGCAGCTATGATAACTATTTCTAATTATTCTTAATTTGGTACAATGTTTTGTTATTTAACATTGCAAATAACACAACTGCCATAGAAACCACTGTTTAAACGGTAGCTTAGTTTCTTCTGTCTTGGAATCAACATTCAAGATTTTCCATCGACTCTGTGATTTTATCTGACTTTTTAATAGGTAAATTAATGTATCTTTTCTAATAATGGCCAAGATCTAACCCCTGCAGAGGCTTTTTGATTGCGTGGATCTGTTTGTCAATCTGTTAATTGTTGAAATCAGAGGGAAATGTACAAAACGAGCTCAACAGGTACTGGTGATTTGGATATAAACTTTCTTTCTTGTGTAAGTTTTGTCTTCAAGGTAAAAATAATATGACATTGACTTATCTAAGTATTTCAATCTTAGTATAACTTTAGCTAGTAAGTCTTATCTTGAGAGATGAAGACCCACGGCAGTTGAAAAAAGGGAGGAAAAGTCTAACATCTAAATATAGATTCTAAATTTACATTACGTCTAAAGCTACAATTTTATCAGTTTTGAATAGCTGATTAAATTTTACCATTTACGATTTGTCCCGATTCTCAGAGGTTTTGATAAAAGATCTCTGTCTTTTACACTCGAGGTTCTAATATTATTTTACTTCTAGAGTTGGATCTTGAGAAAAACCTAGATTACTAACCTTAAGCCTAATTTTTAATATGAAAAGCCAAGATCTAAGGTTTGGGCTCACCAACAGGCAGGGTTCTATTGGCGGATTGTCATGACCCTTACCTTGCCTGAAACTCGGATATGGGCCATCAATTTGAAGTATTGTAAATCTTACATATAGAGGAGGCAAACCACAGCTAGTTTTTCCTCAACTGAGTTTTACTCTAAGAGGAAAAATTTGCGGAAGCTACAATGAAAGCTAGAATTAGAGGTTTAATTTGACAACTAGAGCATACATCTATTTTATGACCATTTCTGCCCATTTGCTTTTTAAAGTGACGGAATTTTTCCTTCATCGCACTTTTAGCATGTTTCTTTTTATTATAGTCTAGCGTTTGATATTGGAATTTTAAGCAAAAATTCTAAATATATCATTTTTGACCCACAATGCAATTTAACAATGTCTTGCTTTCAAGTTGAAAGTCATTACGTCTGTTCAAAAATCGAAGGCATTTACTTTACATATGTTGTAGTTTTTTGTTGTAACGTTAGATTATCTTTCACCGCTTGTCGGATTTCATGTATATTTTTTTTTAATAAGTGTTTTCGATTCTCTAAGCATTTGTAATGGCCTTACTGCTCTTGGTCGGTTGAGATACCACAATACAGGCGCTATCGCTTCGTGCTTGTACTAACAAAAACTTAAGTGGGACTCAGGATTGGGATATTGCGAATAAAGATACTTTATTTTAAATTCCAACTTGATTATGGATTAATTTGTTTGACGACCAAATCTTCAGTTATTTTATTCAGCGGAAAAAATTCCAACCAAGTGAAGTTCCTTATCGAGCATGGGTTGTGTAAAATAATTGTTTAGACATGAATCGAAGAAGAGGACGAAACGATCAAAACTCGGAAACAGAAAAAAAAGCTTGTGAAAAATAGTTTATTTTCCAAAACAATAGAACACTAAAGACTTAAAAATTAAATGTTTAGCAAAGTTTGAAAAATCGTGATTTTATTATAAAAAAATAACACTGCGAACGAAAAGTAGAGATTCGAATGTGAATAATACTGATAATAATAATAGTTTTATATGAAAGTGTGTCCTATTAAAAAAAAAAGTTGAATCGAGGAAAAATTGTTGTTTTTGTCGTTGCAAAAATAGACATTAACTGTCAAAACATTTTACAATTTGAAATAACATGTTTTTGTGCCCTTGTTCCATTTACGTTTTGTGAGGAAAATAATTGTAAATCAATTTTACAATGTATATCTCCTTAATACAAGATTTTTCTTAAATTTTCTGCCGAACGTAGCACAGTATCAAGCAATAATTATTGGCAAAAAAAGAAAAAAAAAACAACAACAAATAAAAAAAAACAACCAAAACCAAAAAAAAAAAAAAAGATATAAATGAACGAACTGCTTTCAAACCTACCCCATGAACACTCGATATAGTTATAACGCTATTTATTGTTAAATATTGTTAAATTTAGATTTTCGGAAATGTAGATATTTCGTGTGATTTTGAAATTTAAAAAAAAATCAACCGATGAAAACAAAATCAAACTAAACGCGAAAAAAAGCGACTAACTTGGTTAAAAAAAAGTATAAAAACTGCGATCATCCATTCAATAAAAAAAAAAAAAAAAAAATACATCGCATCTAGAATAAAACACATTCTACTGCCTCTAAGTGTTTCCCTTCTATGAATAGTACCCTCTCTAAATGCCCAAAATATGAACCAGCCGAAGAGCTTCTTTACATAGATAAAAGCCTACATTGTTATGTTTGCCAGGATCTTTGAATAACGTGCACCATCTATATCAGCCGACTTAGCCAAGTTGCTACCTTACTTCGATATCATTCGACTTAGTTTTAACCGAAAATGTTGCTTCCTGCTCCATTTTTAACAATATTTATTTATTTTTTTATTTATTTATCTCTAATGTGTTGTCATTCTTTGAAAGGAGTTACACAGTTCTTATTTTCTAAGCCTCACGGTTGAAATAATTTGTTATGAAACAAACAAGATTAACGAGGGAATAAGGAAAATAACCTACCTTATAAAATTTTCTTTCCACATGGTAATAAAAACCCCCCTGAAGCCATTCTATACCTATAATTTATAATTATATGTATTTATTTATCTTTTTTTTACCTTTGATTCATTTGCAAAAACATTGTCTTTATATATTGCACCAAACATAGGCTGACTAGTTTAGAACTCAAAAGGAAATAAAAAAGACAATAAAGAAAAAGCAGTGTAACAGTCGAAAGGATAAAAAAACAGCTTTAGAAATCAAGCGCTTAACACAAATGTATTTAAAAAAAAAAAGAAATTTTATATAACTGGCGCAGAAAGCTAAGCACAATGTTATACAGTGAGTAAGCGCAGGGCAAAAAAAAAGTCTGACACGCCTCAGTGCATCGCACTTGCCAATCTTTTGTTGTCTCGATCTGGCTTCTTTCAAGCTCTGACGGCGTGAGGCAAAGAAGGGGAGGGAGGAAGAGAAGGGGCGGAAACACCGGTGATATTATTGAATCCCGTTAAAGTGGGTATCATACCAGCCACATCTAGGGGGGCGTGAAGAGATTTGGGGCTGTGAGTAACGTATAGAGAATGATAAAAATAGGACGACAAGAAGTGAGGGAAAAGGAGGGGAGAAAAAGCGATGGGGGGGGGGGGGGGGTCCTAGCAGATTTTAGAGCAAAAAAAAAGAGTTTAGGAGGCTGGTGTATCTGGGGGGCTGTGGTGGTAGATGCAGCATTATTTGTCGTTGGATTAATAATTTAGCCCGCAGGTGCGTCACACTGAATTTTTTTTTTTTTTTGAGAATTTTTTGCCTTCCTCATTTGAAGTTGAGAAGAAAACGAGGAGCAGGATGATAAATAATAAAAAAAAAAAAAAAATAAAGGAAGCTGGATCGAACCAGGAGAGGGTAAAGAGGTAATTGTGTTTTGTGAAAAAGATAGCGATTGACTGTGTTAATACAGATAAGTTGGAGTGTAAGACAGTTTGAACATGTGAAAAAAGAAAGATGTGCGTGTGCGTATAATGGATATAAATGTGGGAGGGGATGGAGAGAAAACAATAGCCATTTAAAAGGGAGGATGGCAATTGGAATTTTGACGGAAGAAAAAGAAATGATAACGAGATATCAAATAAGCCCAGCGCTAGAATTTTTAACATATCTAAAAGAAACTGTAAGCGCATTTAAAAAAATAATTACAAAAAACAAAACAAACAAAAAAAAAAACCGAGAAGAAATCAACAAACCAAGAAATAAAAACAAAACGAAAATGGAACATTTGGTGTAAATTTATGTTCTTACATCTATCAAAACGATAAATTGTATATATAAGAAGTGTAGAAAACTCGAAGCAAATAATGGCGGTGCGAAATAGATTCTCCTTGGTTTCTTTTCAGTACTTCTATTCTTGAACGCATACTGCCGCTCTAGTCTTTGAAGTCTCCTTTTTTATGACCTGGCCGGGATGAGTGATAAAATCAGGAAAAAGTCGCTTTAAGGCAGCATTGTTCACTATAACGCAACCCTTTGACAAGAACAATAAAGAGCAAAGAATTTATGCAAATATAATTAAAAGAAAGTATACAAACTCAATGTCGTTATTTACGACAGTAGCCTTTAATGGATTACGATTTCTAAAGGTAATTTTGACAAATTATAACCGTATCTTACGATTATTTGTTGGGAGGCCTTGAGGGGAAATCTTTTTGATGACTAGCAAGCCTTTTTTATACCGATGTTTACCTAAGTTTGGACAGTGAAAAAAAGGTATTCATAGGTTAAAAAATAAAAAAAGCTTTGCTGCGTAGAGTCAGCAAGCAAGTTTTTAAAAGGAATATTACTAATGTTTTTTAAATGTAATTCATGCATAGCTTACTTCATTAAACGTAAACAAGTGAATGCCTTTACTACATAGTAAAGTGAAGAATTTAATCGACTTTCTTTGTATCGGAAGAGAAACATTTAGAAGCATGTGAAGTCTGCGAAAGATATTCTTCACGCAGTCTACAGGTTCAACCGATTCTAGTTGTTACATCTTGAGTGCAGCAACATTATAAGCCTTGTAGAGATACCAAGATAGGAAAGTACGGTAATTTTAAGCATTAAAATTCAAGTAATTAATTTCTTTTTTACTTTTCATTAAGATTAATTGATAATGTTTTTCTTTTCAAGTTAGATCAGAGTTATGGGGAATAAAAAAAAACAAAGCCTGAAAACCAGACTGAAGCACTGTCGGTTAAACCGAATTACGGATCTTGACACACGAATCGGATATCGGATGCGTGTACCAGGATTTTTCAGCAGGGCGATTACTCTTTATGGAACTATACTGCTCAGGATTCGATAATATAAAAATACTAAATGTAGCACAATCATGAATGTACACCTAATCGCTGGCATCATGTAAGGCAAGTACGAAAAACGGAACGTCTAGTTACACACCACCACGCTCTCGCATACTCTGGGTGATGACTGCCTTGCGCACCCACATGCATGCATGCAGCTGGTAACGCAAAACAACGCAACGAGCCCCTCTCTCCCTCTCACTCACACATGTATTCAAGTGAAGCCCTCACTCGCCCTGACATGCTGAATAGACAGTGTGCGCATGTTGACTACACTCCATTGAATTCTGGGACGGTTCCGGGAATTCGAAATTATGGCGGGAAACTTTTGCCTGCTTGCGGCAAAGATGTTGCTGCATATCGTTGGCTTTGATGGTCAATTTTTTAACTGTATTTGCTTAGAGATCATATGAAAACAAAAGCAGAAATTGTTTTTCCGATTTTACTTGTTCAAAACAGACAGTTCTGCCTCTGAAAGGTATTTAAAGACTCTCAAAGAGGGAGAAAAAAAAAGTTTTCCGCACATAGCTGCTCTCCATTGACACACAGTGCCATATCAGATGGCCTAGACCTTGCGGTTGGAAAACGGAATAAATATCGTTTGACATAAAAAGAAAATTGAGAAGATAGTGAAGACACAGCATGATTTATATTTTCTTTCATCCATTCACACATGTCTTGTGTTACGAAAGTCCATTGCCGTGATGCACCGAAAGCATCGTTTCACAAAAGAAAAACCGATTGGTTGTCTTTTTCTTCGATCGATGATTGAAAGTAGCCATGCTTTCTACTACAAACAAATGATGTTGATTAAATTGGAATAAGATGTTTTGTGTCGCTGAATCGATAAGTGATGGATTGTTTCTGTGTAGCCTTGACGCTGCCAGGCTCTTTATGGTCTATAACTGTTGTGGATATAATCATCAGCTGGGAATGGTTAAGCTTTTTTGTGGGTTCATAATCATGCATATGATCAAACTTCATTTTTATCCATTTTCTCGTTCATTCCACTTCAATGTAAAAACTTTATTGTAATGCGTCTTATTCTTTTCTTTTTACTAATCGGTTGACTGCAATCCAACCCTGGCTGAATCTCCAACATATTGTTTTGCATAACTCATGGCTTCTTCCCTGCCTCGCCTTTCTCATACAAACATCATTTTGTTTGCCTATTCCAATCATAAAGAAATAGCCCCTCTCCACTTAAGATCCCCTCTGTTTTCGTCTCAACTGCATTCACCCTCAAAGCTCACAATGAAACTGCATAAAGACAATATAGGATGAATAATTCATGTGTAAATTATAACGGTTCCTATTAAGAGCCCGAAGGTTTGGCGGCCCGTTACACCCGTCTTCAGCTTCTCAAAGATGCTAGGTTTTTTAACATCTCCACGTGCGGCATTCTCCCTGTTTATCTTCACGTAAAACAAAACTGAAGCATTATCTTAAAAAACGCGTGTCGTTGTGTGTGTTTTGTTGTAGCGGGCCTGTCTGGCTGCCTGCCTGTCTGTCTGTATAAGGTGGAACCCGAACAGGAGCTCGGTAGGAAGCAGGTTGTGTTCCTCGCTCCAGACCGACGCCTTTCTCTCCTTTTTCTGCTTATCTCAAATTTGCTGTTGTGGTAATGATAATAACGAGCTAAGCATCTGCATAGCACCAGCAGGTGATGCTTAGCAACACAGGGCCTAACATTGAAATGGCTTCTGCAAGTCTTTTTTCCTACCCTTTGTGCCAACATTGAGAAGAATGCACACCATAAAGACCAAGAATACATGTTGTTTGAATCGGTTGCACGTGCTGTTCAGGAGAACAACTGCCCGTTGCGATCTCCCCCATCAATTCTCTTGTTCAGAGTTCCGTTAACTGCACAAATTGCCGAGCTTTTTTGTCTCTCATGCACTCGAATCTTTGCCTGCAATCTTCAATGTTTTTTCAATAACGGGAGGGCAGAGACAATAGCTCAGAACCGAAGCTCATTGCTCGCCGACGACTTTTAACTGAAGACTGTAAAAAGAGAAGAAGGACACGTGCGCCTGTTAGCCTATTCTGTATTCTCTTTGTGTACGCAACATATTCAGGCCTTGTTCTTGCCTATTTCCCACCCATCACCCCTTGATACTTCCTTCTAAGTTGGGTAACATCCCTCTAATAGAATAATGCAAAAAATAATCACCTTTTCAAATTAGTTTCTTTGCGACAGCCAGCTTACACAAACCGAATGGCTCTGAAGCAAGGCACTCTCGTGGCCAACACAAAGGGTGCCTTGTGTTTAAAATCTATCGCCCCGATGCTGAAAATGAGCTCATATATTCCATTTGATGTTTCCAGCGAATTGCCACTGAAATGGGCAATGAAAGATGATTTGCCCGCTCTTGGAGATTTGTGCCTGAGGGTCCATCTGTCAATATCCATGGAGGACAAGCGTGGATCATGGGGCCATGTACAATGTCGACAGGAACAACTTAGACAACAATCTTAAGGAGACATTTCTAAATGTACCCTGGGCGGTGAAGGCACATTATTATGTCAGCATGAGGTGCCACAAAATAGGTTTAATTATTGAACCCATGAATATATTAGGGCCTTGAGGAACATGTGCCGTGAAGATGTTGCTGGGAAAGATCTAAAAGTTGTCAGGAGACGAGAATAGAGCAGAGAATGTCACATGAAAGCAGACCAGAGACATCAGTGGTTAATGAATCGAACATGCAGCGTCAATTGAATAGCTGTAATATTTCCAAGGCTCTGGTCATTATCAGACACAATATAATCAGTTTTTATGATTGTTATTCATTAACCCATGAAGATATTTGCATGATGGCTAAAGCAGTGGAAAAGCACACTTATGTCAAACATATTTTAATTTTCTATTCCGAAGAAAGAACACAATCCTTGTGACTTGTTTTCAATACAGAGAGTATTCGAAAGCTTCAAACCACTTAATATTATTGTGTTTGTCCGAAGCTTGTGAATATAATCAACATACCACTCATTTTGACTCTCTAGATCGGAACATATCTAACTTAATCCTAAGTTCGTCAGTCTTAATTGCTCTTAACCAGGCGCAACTTACCCTACTACCGATAAGGTGTTTAATAGCGAGAATGTCAAGTTAAAAAAACGACATTGTTATGATGCAGTCATTAAAGATTAGAACGTTTCGTCAATTTGACTCCTCACAATGCTACCCTAACTCAAAAATGGTCCACTCTAATAAGGACAACATGATAACTGTATATTTATATGTATTGATAATCCTTGATCCTATTTATTCAGAATTGTATTGATTCAAAACTTTATTCATAAATCATGCATTTATATATGTATGTGTTTATGTTTCGAGTAGCTACCCGTCAAACAATCTTCTCTCCATTTTCTACAGGTGATAAAAATATCTATTTTTTTTGTATGTCTGCCTAACCTTCATCAATTAATCTATCCACCTATCTATCGACCCAAAAGTAAGCAAAATACTTCTCTACAATATCTAGAACTCACTATTTATACACAATCTATCTGTCTATATCTATCTATCTATCTATCTATCTATCTATCTATCTATCTGTCTATCTATCTATCTATGTTTTTATCTCCTTATATATTAATTGATATACCTATCTATTCATTGTATCTATCGATATATCTATCTATCTCTCTATCTTTTTATCTTCTTATCTGTTAATCAATATATTTATCCATTAATTTTTCTATCAATCTATGCATCTAACTATCTTTTTATCTTCTTACCTATTAATTGATTTACCTATCTATCTAACCATCTATCGATCCATGTATCTCTTTTTTCATTCTTATCTATTAACGATTTTACCTATCTATCTATTCATCTATCGATCCATGTAACTAGCGACCAATCTATATCATTCTGTGTATCAAAATATCTCTTTCTGTCTCCCTGCTACATGAATATCGAGTATTAATATATCCATCTATCTCTTAGCAGTTTATCTTGGTATCTAGCTATCTATCTATCGATCGATTATCTATCTACTAATGTGTTATTATCTCGGTATCTATTTTATCTATAAAAATATCTGATTGCCTAGTTTTATCTTTTGAATTATCTATTTTTGTATCCATTTCTTTCTCTCCCTTTCTCAAAAAACCTCTCCATCAATCAGTAGATCTGTCCACTAACTGCTCTCTCTCTCTCTCTCTCTCTCTCTCTCTCTCTCTCTCTCTCTCTCTCTCTCTCTCTCTTCATGTAGTTATAATAAATGCCTTGCTATTTACCCAACCACCTATCTCTTTATTCTTCTATCGATCTATCATTTTATTTTTCGAAATATCCTTCTATCCATCTGCTTTCTCCCTCCCTTACGTATCCATCAATATCATCAATCTACATATCTATTTTCATTACCCATTATCCTATAAATCTATCCGTCTATTTTTTTCCATATTTTCATATTAACTTATCTCTCTTATAGTTATGTGCATAATTTGTAAGAAAATGCATTTTCCCCCTCACACTAAGTACACAGATTGTTTTATCATACTATTTTTCTTCATGTGACATTTTTTGTGCACTTTTCATCATCCTGCCGCATCCTTGCGATGTTTGCCTATTCGGAACATCAAGAGTCAATCATATTGTCATGTCATATGGTGCCCACTGTTTAGCATTCAATTTTTCTTTCCAAACCGAATTTGTTATTCCCACAATAAAAATTTCGTTGGAGATAGACAAACCAAGGAAAACTATGTGCATATAACGAAATGTGTCATTATTATTATATGAGATGACATTAAACTTAAAAAAAAAAAAATGCACCAATTAACAGATAACTATTTAAACATAAAGTTAATCTAAAGAGTTTGTAGGCTTCAAAAAATATTATTTCGCAGGACTTCATTTAAAATTCTCTCTAAATGCAATTCAATAAAAAAGAAATAAGATAAAATTTGAAATTGTTTACTATAATTTAATAAAATTCTCTTAGATATCAGTATTCTCCTCGGCAAAAATGAAAAGATGATGCCCCCCCTCACTTACCAAGAGACCTAACAACATCATTTCAATCTCATTATTACGAACATCACCAACATTATTCTCATAAACATCACCATCATTGCCGCTATCATCATTATTCTCATCATTTCCTCATCATTATTGTTCCCTCATCTTTATGAAGATTATAATTATAATGCTTATCTTCTTCATCATCAGCAACAAAAAATTCGTAAATATTATGTAGCTAATGTGTCTCCGATGTTTTGAAGAAAGAGAAAAAAATGAATGAATTTTTCGAATTTTTTTGGGTTGGAAATCATACTGAAATAAAATACAGTAACATGATTTCAAAAAACCTCTTAGTGATTCTATATTCTGTAGGCTGTGTGACTTGCGAGTCAGAAATGAAGTATGTCATATTCTCCATTTTATTAGAGCAGGAAACTCGTTCTCAATCCTACAATCCAAACCTAAGTGCTGCTCGTTTACCTTTCGCTGCAGGAGCATAATGCCTCTCGCTCTAGGCAGCAGAGTTAGAAGTCACCCGAATTCCGCAGATTTCTTTGGTGGAAAAAGTATCCTTAGGGGTCCGTTGAATTGTTTATAGCGTAACAAAAAATCTTAGCCTCCAAGATGTACTTTTTCTTGTTCTTTTTCTTTTTTAAAAATACATTTCTTCAAGTTGTGTCAAGTGGATCAATTTGGCGTGGTCCCACAATGTCAAGGAGCCATATTGGGCCTTTCTGGAAATGAAATTGTGTAGCCTGATTCTAAGGAAATTTAACTTGAGGGTTGACAGTGTTCACACCTTGATGCCCTAAATTTACCAGTAATGCTAGAAATTGTGCGATGGGGGGTCCGCCGAAGCAGATAATGGCATCGGGAACATACAAAGGTAAGAGCAATTAAAATACTGACACAAAATCATACATAGCTTACAATGATCATCTTGATATGAAGGCCCATCATCTCACAAAATAATTTACAGACCTGATTTCGTTAAGGTTTTATACCAAGCACTCATGATATTACAGAAACTTTTTCATTATGGGATGAAAAAAAGTTTTTACATTGAAGGGAATATTGTAGATACTTATAACAACTTAAAAAATGTCTTTGCTTCAGTATTATTTAGATTTTAAAATAGTTATCCAAACATCATAGCGTTTAGTTTAAAAGTATAAAGATTTTTGCTTTAATTTTTATAAAATAAAACTCAGATTCTGTACCAAATACGCGTCCTCGATTAAAAATATGAGATTATTACCAAATAAATCACAAAGAGACAAGTTAAAGTTTTTTTCCAGAGATGAATTTTTTTATCACAATGTATGCAAGGACTTTCTGTTAATGCCGTGGTGTAATTGCCATCTTCATTATTATCCATTTTTTTCAGTTGACATTTTGCTCTTATATTCTCTTTAAAAAATGGACAAAAAAAATTCTGAGAGAAGGGGGTTACTTTGCCGAGTCGTTGGGATCGCTTGAAAGAATTACGTTCCAAACGGATTCAAGTACTGATTATTAAGGAATAATTAAAAATTGGAGGCAGAAACAGTTGCTAAAGAACCTTCTTCTTTGCTAGATATTGTTTTAAGCCATTGAATTCTTCTGAGCACTCTGTAAACAATAGATCATAGCCATGTTAGGGAGAAAAAGGTTTAGAGACAATGCTATGGTAGTTTGATGCCCACAATGAGATGTTATAGTTCTTGCTTTGACTAGATCAGGATAAAACTGGTCGCTTAGAAAGGACTTTTGTCGTTTCCGTGGAGCTCTTTGTTAAGTTGGTGAGTGTTAAACGACGAAGCCGCTTTGGAACTTTTACGGTTTTACACTGCTACGAGGGCTAGGCTGGATGAGCAGAGACGATCTGAAGAAGTAACAAAGAGAAAGACAGAGAGAGAGGAAGAGAGAGAGAGAAAGAGAGAGAGAGAGAGAGAGAGAGAGAGAGAGAGAGAAAGAGAGAGAGAGAGAGAGAAGAGAGAGAGAGAAAGAGAGAGAGAGAGAGAGAGAGAGAGAGAGAGAGAGAGAGAGAGAGAGAGAGAGAGAGAGAGAGAGAGAGAGAGAGAGAGAGAGAGAGAGAGAGAGAGAGAGAGAGAGAGAGAGAGAGAGAGAGAGAGAGAGAGAGAGAGAGAGAGAGAGAGAGAGAGAGAGAGAGAGAGAGAGAGAGAGAGAGAGAGAGAGAGAGAGAGGCCGGGGGGGTGGTGGGGGAGAACAAGAATTGATTTGAGGAAATACCGAGGTAAAAGACAATCCACATACCCTTCCAGTGAAGTACCATCTTCATGTTATTTGTATAAACTTTTAAAAGCATAGACTAGAGGCTTTGAACAGTTTAAAACCGAGTCATGTGAGAGGGGGTGAGTGCCCATATAAAGAGACGTGACAGCGGACAAGAGGACAAGAGGTGGGATGGGAGGAGTCAATCATAATATTATACTTTACGCCGCTAAACACGAGTTTCTTCCTGAACAGGTTTTTTAAAGCTGTTTTTTCCCCTCTACAAACCAACCACTCGAGTGCATGTCCACGAGGCGAACTCATTAGTGGCAAGCGATTTGTCAAATTATTCATTCTTCTCGTTTTGTTAAACATTTAGAACACTTTCTGATAAATTACTAAAATACCCGAAGCGTTTACTGTGGAGTTGTTGAAATTTTGAAATCTGGGACGTCGGCCGCAACGCTGAGAGGACTGAACGCAAGCCCATGGGGTCGTTGTGCCATAAGTTGAAACAATTCAAAGCGAGCGGTTGGAGTCCACAGTTGGAGCTTTTGTTGTAAATCTGGCGACAAACTGCTGAATCAAGTCGTAAAGCAAATATCACCACGGTGCTGGGTTTTTTTTTTTAATGTAGTATAAGAAACAACAAAAACTTGTCGTTTTTCAACTCAAATATCCAACCATTTCTAGCGCTAACATTTGTAAATCCCGTCCGCACATCTTTACATTTACTTTAGCATTATAAATTATAGAGTCAAGAGTCCGCTCCAGCTTCAATAGATTTATAAAGCGTTTCCATTGGGCGTAAAATCATCCATTCAATCCTCTGTATTTAAGTCACCTATTGCAATATTTCGTATTCGCGATAGTCTGAGCAGATCCCAGAATAAATATGAAGGGTAAAGAAGTATCAGTTAAAATCTGTATCTCTTGCTTTTCAATTCATGTCTAAAGTGTAACGGTCAACCAGAGATTTAAATCGTTTTCAAGGGCACCACTAACACGTGCGCTGTCAGGGGGGGTCCTCAAAACAGAAATACAATCCCCAATCTTACCCCATGAAAATATTCAGAGGTCCTAAATGATGAAACACAATACAGTCCCAGGCGGTGGTTCTCACATTATGGTCGCTGCTGGGTGCCACAGAGCGCGTTCCTAAACGTTTATGCGCACGTCCTGACTTTATCAATATTTATTATAAAGCTGCACACTTGTCCATTGCAAAATGAAAGGCTAAATCTTAAATTGGCGAAAATAATTAGAATATTTGATTCACACTCAGTCGACCACTTTGAAATGTGTTCTCTGCAAATTGCAATTCATCATTAAATTTAATCTCCTTAACATATGCTTTTATCTTCTTACTAACAAAAAAAAAAGAACAACAGTCATCATCGTCACTTACTAAAATAACATGAAATCAACGGCTGTTGTCGGACAAATGCTCTCCTCCTCTTCCTCCTCCTCCTCCTCCTCATGATCTTCCTTTGATATCATCATCGTCATCATCATCATGATCATCATTATCATCATCATCTTTATCTTTTCTATTTTTATTAAAACTGCTGGAAATTTCACCACTGCTCCTACTTATGTGGCTCCTAATACGATAAAACTAATCACCCACTTCATTAAGTTCTTTTATTCAACTCGATAGTATTCTTTATTCACGATAGTTCAAAGAGAAATTTTATCAATGGCGTCAAAGCAGAGCAAAACAAAATTACTAAAAGCATAAAGAAAAACAATGTCAGGATTAGTTATGAAGCAGCTGGCATGTAATTTTATGGCCCCATAATGTCTCGGCAATGAAGACTTACTGGCAACAAAAATTCTAGTTGAACTAGACATTATTGTTCAGGTATTCAACTTTTTATCATGTAGATCCTCATTTAGTGTGTGCAAATCCAAATTCAAATAGCCACATGGAAGAAGAAAAAGAAAGATAGGGTGCAATGTGCATAATCATCAAAGTAATAGACTTATTGTAAAACCACCTTTTTTTCAAAATTAATTAGAAAAAAATAGAGGCAGCTTTAGTTACGCAAAAACATATTAATTTAAAAATGTATTAAGAATTTTGAAACAACTTAAATGATCTGAAAGTCCAGGATCACCCCTTAACCCCTCACCCCCATACACACATCCTTTTCTTCTAAATTTCCTCCCTTAGCAAGAAATGTCGTGCAGTGTCAGCATCTTATATAATTATTTATTTTTTTTTGTGAAACTAAACTACGCGTTTGATGAAAAACATCATATCATAATAAACCAAGAAAACTCCAACGAAGAGAACGAGTCTCTAAACAGCAGAAGCTCATTATTTTAAGATGCAGTTTATTTAAGAGATTAATTCTCGAGATCCTTTATTTAACTAAGAATATGGATACCCCTTCTCCTCCAAAGAAAACAACCCACAATCAACGCGGAGGCCAACAAAGTATGAGAAACCGTTAATTATCAAATCTTTTTAGGTTGAGATTGGAAAACCGCCTTCCTGCCAACAGACCATTCATCAATGTCATGTCCATCATTCGCCTCCCCCCTCCCCCCTTAATCACTCCCACCGGATCTTTTCGTCCTCTTCTCTCTCTCCCTCTCTCTCTCTCTCTCTCTCTCTCTCTCAACACACACACACATACACCTTTCACTCGCCTTTCCACCCTCATCTCCTCCAATCGGACACAGTGCTCAATTTCCCCGCTCACCCTTATATTAAATGTCACAGTGGAGAGACAAAAACTGGAGAGGCTACGGGTGTTGACCACGTTGTCAGGAAACTGCTGTGATATCAGGACGGTGGGGATTCTGGGCTGGAAGAGGAAGGCTTGGACTTGGAGCAGAGGAGGGGAGTCGTTGCTGTCACTGAGACCAGGAGAGTGGAGAGAACCAGCAAGAAGTTTTGAAGGAAACGACAGTATTATTGCTAAAACCAGCATTATCTATGGAAGTGTCAGTTCCAAAGTAGTTTATTGGACGCCGTCTTATCACTCAGTGTGGCATTGCCTGACATCAGCGCACTGCTCCCTTCAGCAAGCCTAGCGAGAACTCTTCATATCAACAGTTAAGAGCACTCTTAAAAAAAAAAGCATAATATGAAGCATGTTTTGATATTGAGTATAGCACGGCAACTATGACGTTATAGACATTTCGAGTTTAAAATTGCTCTCTTTCACCCCTGCAAAAACTGTAGGTTTGTGAGCTTTGTTCCACGTTTCTCAGCACCCCCCCCCCCCCCCAGAAAAAAAAAAGAAAAAAAATTCACCCCATCTCCCATCTCGAGCTATAAAGTTTCACCTTTGCAATTATTTCTGTTTTATCTTTCTTCTTCAAATGATTATTGTTGCGACTCAGGGGGAAATTGTAGTCTCTGGAGAAAAAAGAAAAACAAATATGAAATAAACGAATAAAAACAAAAAGGAAGCACCCACACAAAAACAAATAAAACGAAACAAAACGAAAATAACAACAATCAACGATAATAAAAAAAGCAAAAACAAAAGCAGAAAAAAATATCACCTCAATAGTAATGATGGTGATAGTGATAATAATAATATAGATGTTAATAGCAACAACAACAACAACAACAACAACAACAACAACAACAACAACAACAATAATAATAATAATAATAATAATAATAATAATAATAATAATAATAATAATAATAATAATAATAATAATAATAATAATAATAATAATAAATCTCTCGTCACTGATGACTTTCTTCACGACAAGAGTATTATGACCCACTGCACCAATTGAACCGCTTCAAAACAATACTGCTTTCTCCACGAACCTCTGCAAGATTTCATTACCTTCTGTAGTCAAACCATTCAAGACTACTGGTAGACGTGCGCAAAACTCAGTGTGTAAACTCGTGAATATTAAATAGCCTCTGCCACAGAAGGACCTGCCACATGGTCACGTGGCCTGAACAGTCAGCAGCAGGAGCAGCACTAGGGATTAAAAGCTCCCGAGATCTCCGTACGACCAGGATAAACTGATACGGGCGATAAAAGCCAATGACAGCTTTTCTATTAGTTTCCAGATAATTGAGAGTGATCATTGGTCCAGCTAGGGACATGCAAGCAAAACAATGATGCTACATTTTTAATGAAGGCTTTGTGGTTTCCGCTAGTGTTACGTCCTCGTCTCATCATCGTTAGGTATTGAGCAAATTGAGAGGCCCGAGTCTTAACCTGAGTTTGAACTAAACGTAAAGCCAACACTGATGTTTTTAGAAAGGCGCCTTGCAGGTTATCATAAAAAATTAATTTTCTTACACACAAAAATTTGTTTTACAATAAAGATTTTTTTTTTTTTTTTTACAGAGGGGCTCCGTTTTGACGCCCTGTGCGGATGCCTTTTTTATTCTTTTCTTTTTCTTGGACAATAGTATTTCTGCAATATTCGAAAGTTGTACGCGAGGTAAAGAATAGCTTTATTATTTCTGCTTCAAAGACTTGCCCTTTTGCGGCACAAAGTTGACGAAGGATAGATTATTTGTCGCATAAATGCTCAACCCTGCTTTTTAATGCGAGAGAATCTGTATTACGTGAAAGGAAGCTCGTGATCAAAGCAAAGAACTGCATCGCAGAAGTTCTCAATATTTCAATTCCTTGCTTTACTGGGTCTCTGCCCTTTTTTATATTTAGCGCTCTCAAAATATTCTCTTTATTTCCAACAGAACTCTCTGCAAGTCCATTAACTTATAGTTTTATTTAAGATCTACACATACCCCCTACAATATATATACATACACACATATCAAATAAATAGGGCACCCTCTCGCTCCTCTCCTAGGCAGAACTGTTTTGTTAATTTCTAAATGCGCTCATCCTCTGCAATCTGAAATATCATTTTTAAGAATCAAAATTATGTTTTATGGTTAGGAACTCTCTGGGACCTGACATGAAAATGTTTCAGGCCATTTCTCTCACTGGTAGCCACTTTTTTGTCACAACTAGTTGAAAGCCCACGAATTCGCAGGATTGAAAGTTTAAATCAATACCCATGTATTAATAAATTGAACAGAAAATTATTGTACCATGTGATGCGAATGCGAAAGCTGAACTGTAACTTCGAATGTTATTTCGAAAATATCTAGATTCTGCAGTATGCCCCACAAACAGCTGGTGTACAGGTTCTGGTAAAGTTTGTAAGGGGGATAAATTAACTTGACCATTGGCACAGCATAGTGAGGATGTTTCTGTGGGCCACAATTTTGCGTCACAATAATGGCATGTCTTTGTCATTCCCCCAATATTGTGGGCAACAGTATTAATATTGTCATGGTTTGGGGCAGTTGGCGGTGTAAGTGTAGAAGCTGCCTGTCTGATGTAAGGTGGAGACGGTAGCGGTGATGTAGATCTAATACGTATGGGTCTATCTGCTTCTTGTGGTGGCGTAGCAGATCTAAAGCTGGGTCTACGTTGCGGAGATTTAGAGCTACGTCTGTTTTCACTATCTGGATCAGATCTTGGTTGATCTATAGATCTAGATCCAGTTTATCGTAGATCTAGATCTAGATTTCGATCAGTATCAATAGATATGGATGGTTGATCAAGTGATGTGTTTCTACTTATCTGAAACGTCTTAAACGACGTCTCTTTTTCTCACCTGCCATCGTAATATCGATCTATCTTCCACAGTTAATTATACCACTCAGACTGAGGTGGTCTTATCGCTGGTTGGCCTAAGCTATGCGGGACAGGTAGATCTAGATCTAAATTGAAGAAAAAGTAATGTCAAAGATCTAATTTTGATCTATTGTCACAAGACATTGCTTTTTAAAAAGTGGGGGTCATGTCCCTAATGTTTTGTTATCTTAAGTGACTGTGTAAGTCTGTAGTGATGGGCATCGATCAAACTTTTTAGAATTACCGCTATAAAGTTGATGGCCATTGCGGGAGGCGTACATTGAAGAACAAATAATATCAAAGGTCTAATTTTTATTTAATGACAACAAAACATTACTTTTTAAAAAGTGTGGGTCATGTCCCTAATCTGATGTATAGTATTTAATAAAAAAACTATTTTGTAATTTTCAAGTGTCTGAATAAGTCTGTGGAGATAGACAAAAATTCGAGGAGGGGAGCACACAATGAGCACTAAATTTTTTATATAAGTAGGGATGAACGCTTATTTTCGCAAAGTTGCAGACAAATACAAACATTACTAACCAGAGCTTGCTGAAATTGCTAGAGGCAGTTGGTTGTTGTGGGTAAAATATATCAATCATCAAGCAAAACTAATTTTTGGCCTACTGGTACCAACAACATTTTGTTCATAAAAAAGAAAATAAGTTACAAAAATTTTATATTAATGCATGGGCAAAAAACACAAAGAAACATAATCATAACATTATCCATTAGCTAAACACTTTACAAATGAAAACAGCTAATTTTAGGGATTATAAGGCTATGCATAGAAGAAATTAAAGAGATCAGAGGAGAATTACCTTGCGAAGATCCATAGTTCCCTATCTTTTCAAAATTCATGATAATAAGCGCTTAAAAATGCTTAAAAAAATAGATTTTTACAAAACTAACTGCTTATTCGTTTCGAAACATAATTATCTGCATCTTCTTCACAATAGCTTAGTTTGTCAATGATGTAAAGTTTTCATGCATTGGGGCGCTAAGTCTTTTGATTTAACTCCTTGGTAGTGTTTGAACACTGTACAGAGTTCTGAAAGAAGCCCAGCACAAAAGAGTTCTGCTGTCAGGTAAGATCTAAAACTGCCTCGGTGCCGTGGGATCAAAGTCAAAATCCTTCACGTAATACGAGGATTGCTTAGCCACAACTGCCAAATTCGCTGCTATTAAATGTGCAGCATTCGTCCAGTGTTTTTGATGTTATTAGTTTCCCCAGAGGTGAGATCAGCTTGAAGACTCAGACAGGTCTAATATCAGGTAGAGCGCGACAACAACCTGTGTTTGGCCCAGGCAAGTGGATTAAAGGACTTACACTCAAGATGACGACTGGATTTGCCGCACTTGTAAATTAGCACACTCGGGTCTGAAGAGGAAAGGTGTAAGTCTATCAATAGCCAAGACGGAAGAATAAATATATACCGCCCCCTTGCATTTCAGTGCCCTCATAACGAGATCATTCGAATCGCTGTCGCGAGCTGTATATTCTGAGATAACTTGGCTTAAGTGAGACTTAACTCTAGCACCTAGGAAAGTAGCACAAAACCAAATGTATATTTAAGCATATCTCAAAACTTGGAACCATTGCCGGCCAGAGCAGGAGGCGAGATACGTCAGGTTTTTTTTTTTTAATCTGCAAAACCTCATAGTATATTTTCAGTGTGAAAATTTATGTGGATCTAAAGTTCAGTTTGCTTGGTTCGAAAATAGAAATCATATCTTGGAATTGTGTACATTTTTTTTTAAAACACTAGCCCTATCATGCGGCGTTCCCAGATACCGCCCCCTCTTCCTAATCCTTGTCCTTACCAGTTCCACCAAGAAACAACTTTCCGACTTCAAAGATGATACGTATTATTCTCTAACCTGAATCCGCCTTCCGGCTCATGACATTTCACAGGACGAGTAACCGTGACAACTTTCTTGTCAACCCAGACCGGGCTCTGTGACCAGGGACTTCCGATGATACAGGACCTGGCATCACGGTTTAGACACCGCCTTGTGCACACTTGGTACATGCTCTGCTGAGAACCGCTTTGCTGAAGATCTCAAAATATAAAGTCGGAAGATCTGTTGATATTACCGCTAAAATTGTCTGTAAATCTTCGAAAAAAAAAAAAATAAATAAAACCCAAAAAAACAAACAAACAAACAAAAAAAAAAACAAAAACAAAAAACAAAACTAAAACGTTAACTTCTCTTCCCACTCACAAAAACTTTATTTTGGTACCCATACTACTTCTATAATCGTCAGTTTCTGAAAGAAATATTATTACGCCCTCGATTTATGAAGATAATCTTTCATAGGATATAGAGTCAAATGTTCATTTGACGTAAAGGAATACTTTTTGCTTTTGCTACCTTTTCATACATTCGTTTCCCCAAACGTTAATTTTTTTCCACTACCCTTGCGAAATATGAGTGGATTCGCTTGGTGACAAAAATCTTTTAGTTGTTGTCATTATTTTCGCCTTTGAAATCACGGTAGATTATTTCTTAAATTTGAAGATAACGAAACACAGCTATGAATGATTTCCAGTTGTTCTTTCCTCCTCAAATTTTCTTACCATGCCTATAGCTGCACAATAGCTTGAACATTATCCACTTTCCACTACCCGCTTTCACTATAAGCGAACCCAGGTATGTTATTTCCTTACCTATCAACAGACGGCTGCAGCCTCGACGGTAGCACCAGCAGCAGCACCACAGATTGAGGCGGTGGTAGAGCACAGGCGGCAGCACCGCAACATGCCGACAGATCCAAGCAAACTCTCCTGGCGAGCGCTGTGATAACGGTGGCTTGGTAGGGCTCACCTTAGTAGTCCTTGTGTCAACAGTGGCAGCTCGATCCCTAAGGAATTCAAATCTGTTCTTTTAGTTTCCCTAGTCTTGTAGTATTTTACTCTCTCTCTCTCTCTCTCTCTCTCTCTCTCTCTCTCTCTCTCTCTCTGTCTGTCTGTCTGTCTCTCTCTCTTTGCCTCTCTCTCTCTGTCTGTCTGTCTCTCCCTCTCTCTCTGTCTGTCTGTCTCTCTCCCTCTCTCTCTGTCTGTCTGTCTGCCTCTTTCTCTGTCTGTCTGTCTGTCTGTCTGTCTCTCTCCGTCTCTCTCTGTCTCTGTCTCTCTGCCTCTTTCTCTGTCTGTCTGTCTGTCTGTCTGTCTGTTTGTCTCTCTCTTCCCCACCGCTTTAATTTATGTCTTTCCTTTTCTTTCTCTTTCTTCACTTCTTTATTAACTCTCTGTCTCTGTCTCTCTGTCTGTCTGTCTATCTGTCTGTCTCTCTCTGTGTCTCTCTGTCTCTGTCTATCTGTCTGTCTGTCTGTCTGTCTGTCTGTCTGTCTGTCTGACTCTCTCTCTCTCTCTCTCTCTCTCTCTCTCTCTCTCTCTCTCTCTCTCTCTCTCTCTCTCAGACAATTTCATAGATACAGAAGTCGAAAACTTTACACATAAATTTTTTTCGAACTGAAAACCAAGAGAATCATCTTTTGAACATGCCTGTAGATGTGTTTACTTGCAAACAGGATTAACCATTCCCCTAAGCTATGATTGTATAGAAAATAAGATGTTCTTAAAAGTTCTGTACCTGTAGGATTGAATAATGAAATCAGAGTGCGGAAAGCTCAAAAAATTCTCGAGATCACCTATGCTTATAGTTCGGAGGAAAACAGAGAAATGAAAGATGTATATGAACATGCCATAAGAACTTCATACCGCAGTTCGAACCCCATTTGATCATTAAATTGATATGTTTTTCTGTGTTTGTATAGCGGTGGATCCAGAACACTGTTAATATGATTTTCTAGAGTAAAGAAGAGGAAAATTAAAACCAAGCCAAACACAGAAGTGATTCGTTTTTCCCCCATAAAACTTATTTGCTTACACAATTATGTAGATAGATCAGACAAGACTACCGGTATGCATGAAAAATTTTTTTTTTCGTTTTAAGGAAAAACTGAGTTTCACATAACATCGCCTTTTTAATGGCACAATGTTTTCTTTTCCTATTTTTTTTTCCGCTTACCCTCCATTAAAGTATACAAAAAAATAATCCTTTGGAATATGTTATTGTAATTTTTTTTTAAATCGAAATTTTGTTCTGGCTCTTTCATCTTTCCACTTCTTGTTTTTAGTAAATAAAAGGCCTTGTTTACATGTAAGAATGTAGCCTCTTGTATTATTTTACGTTACGTTTTACAAAGGGCAACCGCAGTTCTTTTCTTATATAGATTTTAGTGATAATCTTTGTTGGTAGAGTATAAAACCAGACAAAAAAAACAAACAAACAAACAAACAAACAAACAAACAAAAAAAACCCAAAAAAAAAAACCAGACTGTTTACTGTTAGTGCTTATAGAAACTGTTAATATTCGCCATAGCATGAATGAGTATTAGCATTATAAAAATGCTTTGCAGTTTCAACAATTGAAATTTTATTCAAACAAAGTTGGAAAAGAACCAAAACCTTTTCGCACGACAAATTCTAAATAATTATTGTGTTAGAAACTTCTCATCAGCATTAATTTTTTACATCCCCTTCGACACAACTATCATCTGCAATTTTTTCCTTGACCTTCTCACCGCCTACCTCTCTCCTTTGAGCCCTCGTTGTCATCATCATCATCTTCTTTATCAGCATCATCTCCCTCATCAAAAGATCAGCATTAATTTTGCACTTTTGTATTCATAATTAATTCTATATGCATCGTTTATATAAGTATTTTCTCAGACAAAAAGAGACAATGTAAAACGTAAAAAGGACAGGTAAATATTGGTAAGTGATCATTCACCCACATTATTTCACTTGTAGTCTCAGACATTGGGTCAAACTGCTCTTGGATCAGGGAAATTATTTTGATAAATAATTTGATTTTTCGCTGCAAAAAAATCGCCTTGCACTTTGACATGGAGTTTCAAACTGACGCTAGCCATCAAAGGACTAGAGAAGACTCCTACCCTACAGGTCACTACAAGTGATCTATGAGAGAAGCAGTGTGAAAGTTGTCAACGGGCAGCCTTTAAATGACTGTTACTCCACAGTCGCGCAGGGAAAGAGAGATATCAAAGATAAAGACAGGAAACCTGTTGGTTTTCGTTTATATTAGCTCTGCTAGCTGACAGTCGCTGGTGATACAAGAATCTATTGCCAAGAACCTCGAGTTTCCTCCGATGCGTTCCGTCAATGAAGCTCGCACAGTCCTTACTGAGAATTAAATGGATTTAAATCATTAGAAACACGCTGAGTATTTGGGTGGGCACAGCTTAGATGTCACTACTTTCGCGCTATATTGTTTAGGTATAGAAGGATATCAAGGATTTGAGGATAGCAGGAAAGGGCCAAGACTAAGAGGTACGTTTATTAAACATGTTCTACATGTAATACTATTTTTAATTCCGTAAGAGATCATACTAAATTAAAAAAAATCAAGTAGAATGTAATACTTGTAAAAGGTATCCAATAAAATAGTCCAACTTATCCGAAATATCCTGTGCCCACTTCCTTATTTTCGATGTTTGAATGAATGTTTAAAAAATTTTTCATATCTCGTGATCTAAATTTCTGAGGGCTTTGATCTTGGGATTAATTAAAAAAAGTGTTGATTTGCTCTGGCTTTCATATATATTTAACTACTTAAAGATGTCGTTAGTGAGGGATATATAAATAGATTTTGCTCATGTTTAAATAACGTAGCATACGGATGTGTAGACAATTATAAAACAAAACGCGACGTGTGAGAGAAATCCTATGTTTCAGAATTTTGATGTGACAAAATGATTTGCACATAACTTTTTAGAGGTAACATTTTCATGATATTAAAGAGAAACGTAATTTTTTTTAGGTCCAGATTGAAGCTTGAAATTTGAAATTTGGACTTTTTTGTGCCTTATCTGAACAAGACAACTTTCAAATCACTTTATGCGATCGTGTGCCAATAAGAGCTTCAACGACACTGATACTTTGTCAGCTGTTTTTATATGGGAAGAACATTTAAAGGAAGCAACAATAATAGCACGTGGATGAACCTCTGTCGTTTTTAGTTAAACTTTATTACATGCCCAAAAATAGGTTGAAAGATCAATCTTTGATCGCTTTCACTGACCACTTAAGATTATCAATAGAATCTGACTTTAGAATAAAGCTATATTTGCAAACATTATAGGAGTGAACGGATACTTATAAACAACTTTTATAATTATGCTATAGAGGACCTGGCCATCTGCCCTGCTTACACATTTTTAGCATGAAGTTATATAATTATTCTTTTGTTCAGTCAAAGTACGGGATTGATTTACTAAACTTTACTAAATCATTTTACGAATGATCCGTGCGCTAACCGAAAATATTTCAATGATTCACTCATCCTTTTCTCAAAAGGGCAAACCACCCCCCCCCCCCCCCCCAATTATTGATTTAAAGAGGCTTATCCGAAATGTCCGACGAGTTTTGTGTATATTTGAGAATATGAAACGTATTGAAGTCTAGGATCAGAACATCGGAGATCCAGAAAGCAATACTGCATTATTGCCAAAAAAAAAAATAAAAAAAAAAAAAAAAAAATAACCCAAAGTATTACAGTCTTGCAATAAGTTAAAAAAAGCGTAGAAGTTACATGATGCGCTCCACCCATTACTTGCAGTCGGACTCACTTTTTTTTTGTAGACAAATCTAAACACACTGGAAAACTCATGCAGACGAGGATTAAAACAAATGAGAAGAATACTAGACTTTCAAGTACTATTTTGTTTAAAAAGATTAAAATCACTTCACACACTCCCCCCCTTTTTTAACTTTAAACTATTTCGGATCGGAAAGCAAATTTAAACATGCACTGTCATAACTGGAAACATAAGACTGATCGTACAAACCATGGATCGAAAGAAAAGAACGTCAAAAATGCAGATTGTAATTTGAAACATCCCCGCTGCTTCGTCTTGATGTAGACAAATAATAAAAAAAAACCCTAAAAACTCTTGAGTTCAGGAAAAATGTGAAGGGAGAGCAGTGAGATATGTGTAAGACATTGTACCATGCACATTAGGAACAAAGGTGTGGACCTAAGGAACAAATTTAATGGTTAAGAATAAGTAAAAATTTGCACTTGTTAGTGTATGCATAGCGTGTTATTGTGTAGATTGGCGACCTCTGTGTAACAGCCTGCTTTGTTTCAAAATGTTTGTACCGGCTAAGGTGGCAAAACATGGGATTTGTCGCATCACTGACCCCTTTGCAAACCACAGAGTATAATTATCACTGCAACAGATTTCCAGTGGATAAATACAAAGCTTTTATAGGTTGCATTGTAAAAGCATAATACATGCATTTGATATAACGAGAGGATTGCAAAGTTATAGTACATGCAGCGTTTTACTCTAAAACCACTGAGCCTCAAGATTAGTGATTTAGAGGAGGGTTCTATTTAAAACGCTCTCTATGTTTTTGAAAGAATATCGGCATGGGTCTTTCAGTTTAATATTAATGTTGTGATGGGGAAGGAATTTGACGAATAATTTTATGAGGAGGCTTATGCATGTATCAAAACATACTTCACTAGATTTGGCTAATTTTACTTTGGGTAGTATTCGTGCTATCAAGGCAGTCTTCATCCCATGGACATGAAACTAATACTCAGATATCGTGTTATAAATTTTGTCTAGTTGGAGGAAAAGATAAGATAAGATATGATTAGATGTACTTTATTCATACCTTTTGTGAAATTAAAAAATTGACCTGCCCATTAACATAAAAGTCACAAATCCACATGATAAAAATCAAGGTGTATATATAAATAAATAAATAGATAAATTAAAAAATATATATATTTATATAAAAGGTAGATGTATTCATGTTTCTATATAGAACAAGTATATTACATAGAGTAAGTTTACATATCTAAAAAGGTTAAAAATGAATAAATAAATAGAGTGTATACTTATAATGGTATTAATTTTTTAACCTCATGTCTAAAAGCTTAAAGAACTTAATGAGTTAAACTTAAAATATTTATAAAAAAATAAAAAAGAAATATTGCACCTAGTTTTCTGTAAGCCTAGTGGTATAAGCCTATTTACACACTTTTTGTTTAGATCAACCATGATAACTCTTCGCAAAGGGAAACCAATGACACAATCTGTTGCGTCCAGTTTTTTTTTTACTAGTGTCTCATAATTTTTTTTGAAGAGATGCCGCATTACTGGTACTGAATAATTTATATTTTCACATGTTACAAAACTTTCAAAGAGATTTTTTACAGCATACCCAGCAATGTTTATAGCATTTTTATGTTGAGTGATTAGGTACTAGGTCGGCTGGAAGTAGTATACTTTCATTTGAACAATCCTGTCCTGTCCCTATTGGTAGTAGTTGTGAAGGAGCACTGCTGACAGAAGTGGTTTTTGCCTTACAAAAAAATTTAAATGGGGTATAATCTGTGTCGTCTGAATAATTTTTGCTATTAATTAATACTCAAAGTGGCTATAAACTTGAGCAGCAAATTTGACTCAAAAATGTAGAAAAAAGGGAGCTCAACATGTTTAGTGGTATATATATGGGAAAAAATCTCGTACAAATGGGCGTTTCCCAAGAAACACCAAGTTGTTTCATTGCAGTTCAATTGTTTGAGCTTGATTACAAACAGTTCTCTGTAATATAAGACCAACTTAAGTTAAAACTGAAACTGAATCTTTCAAGAGGACAGACGCCTTTAAAGAAAAAGTAGGCTGTTTTCATTTGGTAATAATGCCTCTCACCATAAACACGGTAGCATAATTTGCTACACGTTTTGTCTTGGAAAAAAGGTCCTCTCTCCTGTTATCTATGTATGCAATCTTTCTTAGAATCATATGAGAAATATTCTTTGATAGATATCTGGCCCATAACAAGTGAACAAAGTCCATCACTTTCACTCATGTGAACAGCTTTACTCTTTAGTGTGTTCACAATATCATTATCAAATGCTGTCTTTAGGTAAACTTTCTACAGCATTCATTTCATTGTTCATATAGATGGAAAAAATGTTTTCTCCAAGGCTCTATTTGTTCTTAGAGATGAGGTATAAATACTCAGAGCTAATAATTATTGTTTACACTTCCTACCCCACCTCCGAGCTTTTCCTATCTTGTCGCTCATATTAATGTAGCGAAGGACTAGCCGCTGTGCGTCCCCCTTCATTAATTTATTATGAAGTTCAGCCTCAATTAATTTCTTACTTAGGTGTTTTATGTTTTTGTTGGTTCTTATTTTCAATCTGCAGATTTTTTTTTCTTTTTGCAATGAAGTAACATCCAAAGGCCTTCCTTGATAATCTTCATTGCTACGAATAACACTAGGGGCACAGCAGCTTTCTGGTTTTGAATGAGTTCAGTTTTGAGAGGATATATTGTGGGAGTGATATGTTGTGGAAGATTTGGACACATCAGAGTAGCTGAACCTCTGTTTAAGCGACTTCGAGTTGATTTATAAGTAAACTGGCTGTCCAGGAAATGGTCTGAGCGGAAAACATATGAACGATGAAGCTATTAAGAGACCTTTTAACTGGCCCTCCAAGGTGATCCAACCGGCGTGAATTGATAAGCCACCGTTTGGATCAGTAAGTTCAATAAAATAAGCCTTAATGACAAATGGCGCTTCAAAACCGTATACCAAGATATGCATCTCATTTCAAATAATTAGTCTGCTACTGTGTGCACAAAAATTATAAAGTTAATGACATGTAAAGCGATTTATAGATTCTATATTTTGTGGTATTGTCTATGGATTCATTAATACTGGTAGCCGTAAGATTTATTAAATTTAAGATGTGACGTTAGATTCTAATCTTAAATCAAATCTGCACCTCAAAAGACTAGCTTGATCTAGATCTAGATCCAGATTCTACACCTCTAGACTGCCTCTGAGAATTCCACTCACCAATATGTTGTTTTGCAAACTCAACTCTCTGGATCTCACGGGAATCTAAAAAAAGTTGATTTTTTTCCCACTATGAACTGCAACTGCAACTAAGTTTGTTGACATCTCGAAAGCGAAACTATAGGCTTAGCAGTTACCAACAAGAGAAAAAGCTGGATGATTGTATCTACTACTACTACTACTACTACTACTACTACTACTACTACTACTACTACTACTACTACTACTACTACTACTACTACTACTACTACTACTACTACTGCTGCTGCTGCTGCTGCTGCTGCTGCTGCTGCTGTTGCTACTGCTACTGCTACTGCTACTACCATACTACTACTACTACTACTACTACTACTACTACTACTACTACTACTACTACTACTACTACTACTACTACTACTACTACTACTACAACTACGACTCAGTTTGATGTAAGGCTTACTGTAATAAACCAATCACATTCTTAACTGTTTGAAGCGCCGACTGCGATATTAATAGCTGCCTTATTTATTTTCATTTTTCCTAGCACCCCGCCGTTTAGTACACGATCATCAGTGTCTTTACGTTGCGTTTCGTATTACATTTACTTCTTTTTTCTCCTATTTTCATTTCACTTCTTCTTTAAGTTATTTTCTTAAATAATGTTTGTTTGTGTAAATGCTTTTGGCTTCGGTGGTATTATTAGAAAATCTTAAGTATAGAGAGGATCTCTCTGAAGCGTTCTGTAGATGTTTGATTCGGATTCCTGTTTAAACAGTCAATTTTATCCTCCTATTTCGAACACGGATTTCATTAATAAAAATCCGATAATATCGATATGATTTTGAATCTATGGTAAAGAGACGTTCCACTAATGACATTCGTCAAAGACTCGTAGTTTTCTTAATATCATTTTTGTTTGGGTAATTCATTTATTTTCTTCATTAATTTCAAAGTATATATCTTCATTGTAATCTTCTTCGTCTTCCTCTTCTTCTTCTTCTTCTTCTTCTTCTTCTTCTTCTTCTTCTTCTTCTTCTTCTTCTTCTTCTTCTTCTTCTTCTTCTTCTTCTTCTTCTTCTTCTTCTTCTTCTTCTTCTTCTTCTTCTTCTTCTTCTTCTTCTTCTTCTTCTTCTTCTTCTTCTTCTTCTTCTTCTTCTTCTTCTTCTTCTTCTTCTTCTTCTTCTTCTTCTTCTTCTTCTTCTCATTATTATTATTATTATTATTATTATTATTACTATTATTATTATTATTATTATTATTATTATTATTATTATTATTATTATTATTATTATTATTATTATTATTATTATTACTATTATTATTATTATTATTATTATTATTATTATTATTATTATTATTATTATTATTATTATTATTATTATTATTACTACTAAAATTATAATTTTTTTTTGGTGAGTCCTCTCTTTCTTCTAGTCTAAAGAAATCCCATGATCATTTCATACCCCCGCCTCTCTCTCTCTCTCTCTCTCTCTCTCTCTCTCTCTCTCTCTCTCTCTTTCTCTTTTTCACAATGAGAGGTACATATTCATAAAAGGGTTTTTGTGCCGTGTCTGCCGGGAAACGGGCGAGCTCCCCGTTGCCTCAGACTCAGCTCCTGATAAGAGTGAACAAAGGAAGACAAGGTGGGTCCGCGTCCACCATTGGTCACTTGTCTAAATACTGGACGGCAACGTTTTGATTAAGTTTACAGAGCTTGGTAAACTTTCACCGCTCTATCTAGATTAGGAATATAATAGCTAGAACTGCTCTGTTTTCGTCACCATTACCCAAGTTTAAGATGCGGTCTTTCTAAGAAGTTTTCTTAAGTTTTTCGTCCTTTACCTTATGCTAAACCCAAAAGTATCAATAGTTTGAAATTCTGTTCAATGTTATCAAGAAATATGGTTGTTAAAGAAACTCTTATTACTTCAGTTACCCAACATCAATTACAGCAATCTGATTTCAGCACTTAAAACCGAATAAAAAAGATCGATTATGACTACAGGGATTGACATTTTTAGCTACTGGCGGATCCAGTCCCTCTAGGGTTCGCCAACATAACACCAGAAACCAAAAAAATTTTCAAAATATTATTTTTTCTTTAATTCGCAGATCAAGCTTATAAGATTAAGGGAATAAATTTTGAATTCTTGGTTACTGAACAACCCCCTAAAATTGTTGTTAAGACTGCAGTTGCTTTCGATGAATTCTCAGAAACTCAAGGAAGTCAATGAGAAGGCTGATTTAATCAAGTTCATTGTGTTTAGTAAAGGTATGATGTATTTTGGTGACTGTTTTGGAGGCTGTCCAATTTATGCGGGCCCTGATACTGATAAGAGCAAGGTACAAAACGGAGGGCATAGAGAATTAGACATCCAAATAATTATACTGCCGAGGAAAGAGCTTAAAATCCTTTAACGATAACAAAATGCATTAACCAGCAGTTCTCTTGCCATCATTAATTTGTATATTTTGATTGTAATCATAACGTTTATTGTAAAGCGCCCCATCCAATACTCATTAAGCAAACGTTTCAGACCACAACACTACACTTACATAAAGCATGTCAAAATTGATTAAAAAAAAATATCAAAAACAAACAAACCAAAACAAAGCAAATTATATGACAGTAAAATTTTTTTATTGCACAGTAATGAATATTTTCTGAAAGTTAATTTGACATATTTTTGTGTAATTAGTCACGGTAATTTGCCTTTAAATTTTGTCAATGAGTGGGTAGACGATCCCTCGATAAGCCTAGCTGCTAAAATTCAAGAGAATATTAATATGGGAAGGAAGTTGGCGTTATGGGACATTGGTTGCTCTTTTTAGGAATGATTTTATGCACATTAAAATTCATCAAATGCAAATTGCTATAGGTGTTGCAAAGTTTGATGCAGCGCGATAGCAAAAACGATTATCCAAGTTCAATCTGTTTTGTAAAGTTAGTCCAGTCAGAGAATGAATAAATGGTTTTTAATTAATTTCTCATATTAGGATTATTGTGTCTATTGCATGAATTTCATCTAATTTACGCTAAGTCCCTTCGAGGGATACTCTTGCTAGCTTCCTTAAGTATTTGTTGCAAATTGTTTTTAATTAAAAAAGAGCAAAGCAATCTTTGAAACGTTACAGTTGAGAAAGCGCACTTTGGTATGAACATGGAATAAAAATAACGTCAATTTTAGGTTCAGCAAAAAGTTGCTTTAAAATGAGGATGAGTCAATAGTTTGGTCACATCATAGTAATAAGTAATTGCAGCGGCAAAGCTAAAAGAGATTTAGATTTTTAGATCATTGAGTACTCTGATGGACCAGTAAAAAAATAATAAAAAAAATTAGATTGATAGCGGACCGGATGGAGAGAACGAGAGAGAGCTAGAAATAAAGAGAGAGAAAAAGAAACTAATGGAGGGAACAAAAATATGATAACAGCAACAACAACAATAATAACAATCATAATTATAATAATAATAATAATAATAATAATAATAATAATAATAATAATAATAATAATAATAATAATAATAATAGTAATAATTATAATGATAATAATAATAATAATGATAATAATAATAATACAACGGATGAAATAAAAAACGAATCCTGATAATTAAAACCATCGAGTGAAAGATCTTTGAAGTGTATCGGAACAAGTTCATCGTAATTATTTTAAATCCCCTCCCTCCCTGTGCTGGTACCATCCAAATAATATCGAAGACAACTTGTGTTACTCTTGCCTTCTAAGGTATACGGCCCATTCTCATGATTCTGTTCATTAAATTCGCTTCTCCAAACCACCATCTCTTCTAACCAAGTTGCACAGTAATTTATTACGAGGGCGGCTCTTTACAAGAATGCCGGGCCTGTCGCGTGCCTTCAACATACGGTCGAAGAACATTTATTACTTTCAGGAGGACACGATAAGGAAGGGTAGAGCCCAATGGGAAACGAGGAACCAGTAGTCGAGACCTCTCAAAGAGGTTTCCAGAGTTTAGGGAGAAGTTCAGTCCTTCTCCAAACAAGATTGCATTCGTTCGATTAGGCATGTTGATAAAATGCGAAAAGGAAAAGAAAGTTTGATTTGAGGAAAATTGTCACACACGTTACACAACTATAGTGCAAGCTACTGCACACTTCTAAATCTGCGAATGGAAAATTCATGACCAGATACAAACACTCAATAGCGGTACTTCAAATGTTTTAAGAAGGAGAGTCCAACTTTTCTTTCCAAAGTTCACAATAAAAGTGTGTTACGGTGACAAAGGATTCCATTTCTCACTCTTAATGATCTAATTATTCACACTCGCTGATGCCCTGTGTCGCGATATTATATAAACAAACCTGAGATAATAAATCTTTGTGAAAATTCTATTGGATTTAATAATTTCTCTCCAAACGCCAATTACCGTCAGAGCACAAGGGATTTACTTCTGACCTGAATGATATCGTGCTGTTATTTCTGCTACAACGACGAATAGACCATTATACTATCATTCGGCTAATAAAATACGTTTCAGTTGTCAAAACAGTCTCATTAGGTAATTATTATTTTCCGTTAATCACGGTAAGGCCATCTAATTTAAGTGGTTCTAAAAAAAAAAAACAATGATAGCTATCTTTAGCGTAAAATTATTATTGTGATAATTATTTTGTTTGGGTGGCTAGGCTCTTGTTCAGTCAGATTGGAGGTTGCAGGGGAACAACTACATATACTGCCAGAGGTTTTCATATAGTAGGGAGACTGAGATATTGTTAATAATTTTCACATTTCCATCTTGAGAATAGCCTCGCAATCTAATATAACTTTTGTGAAAAATTTATCGCCTTTTTATTCTACGAGTACCAGAAAAAAAATAATCATGATCCAAGTATATCTGTCAAGTTCTATGGGAAGATAAACTGATCACGAAGCATGCGTAACGTGATTGTGATATCGAAACGGTGCTTTTCCGAATATTCTCGTAAAATGTACAGTTATTAAAGAAAAACAACTTTCAACCCTTCTTTTTCACACAAGTCTCCTTCTCTCTCTCTCTCTCTCTCTCTCTCTCTCTCTCTCTCTCTCTCTCTCTCTCTCTCTCTCTCTCTCTCTCTCTCTCCCCCTCTGTATGCATACATCATTCTTTCTTTTTATGTATATTTTTTCGTCTCCGCCCATTTGCCTATCTATATCAAGTCCTCCTCTCTTCTGTAAATATACCATTTTATCTAAAACACAATTATGTTAGCTTTAGATTAGATTGAGCTAAACGAATTAACTAATATTGCATTTCAAAACTTACGAAAATTCTCGCAGTAATAACGAATAGCCTATACTTAACTACATTGAAAAAATCAACAAAATCTAAAGCAGTGATGGTTCATGTATTTATGAGAAAAATCACTTTTTGTTAGTAACTCTCTAGCTGACTATAAGTGTGCGTTTTGCCTTTCTGGGAGAACTGAACCACAATAAAGGAGTGGTATCTTTCATAACCACTAATACACACTTGGGATCACGTCATCTTATTGAACTTTTCTTGCAATATCTATCTTATGTATTTGTAAAATACTTTTCTGCGATCAAAAGATTATTTCGACTGTGAGAAATTCTGTTCAGATTCTGAGGGCAAAACAGAACAAATCAATGAACAAAAACATTGGAGAAACCCAATGAGTGAAAAAGGTTAAGTATTTTGATCAACTGACTTACATAAAACCAAATAATTTTATTTCCTTACTCTCACTTAAATTACGGCTTGCACCCACTTTACAATTTCTTTTTTCTATGATTTTATTGAAAGCATCGCCATCAATACTGCCACCACCAACAGCAATCCTCATTGATCATAATTATTATTTTTTTTCAATTACCATTTTTGATAAGATGAAAGCCATTGAATTATGAAGTAGTCAGTAGTGATCTACTGTTAATGTTGATTATATATCTTTCCTACAGAATTGTAGAAAATCTAACATTTCTTATTCTCACCATACTCTTAGACCTTTTAATGTCATCGTAATTTGCTTTTTTTTTGTAGAGTATGATCCACTTTCACCACAAAAATGTAAGCAGGAAAATTTTGACTCCATTAAGTTCTATCTAGAGCAGTATAAGAAAACACATTAAAATATTTTAACCGCCTGTTTTTGTGTCTTCTCAGATCTGCAGTCACTAACGATGCAATGTCAAATCCTGCCTGTTTTGAAACCTTTGAGCTAAGAACGTCCCAAGAACGTCCCACCTCAAAACACCACCAGAGACCATTGATATATCAGAGGACTGGCCCAGAGGCAACAACTGACACCGAATGCCGTCCACAATGGACGGTCCCTTCTATCCAGCGTCCATGTACACTAAGGACTACCAGGCAGCATCAGCAGATGGCGAGATCAGTGCACATGGTTACCATGGGTTTATGTCAGCTCAGGCCCCAGCCTGCTACTACGCATGCTCCGCCTCCGCCCAGAGTAATGGGCAGGATCTAGGTCAGGGTTATTTTGGAGCTCAGGCGATGGCAGTCGTGGACCAAGAAGAACACGAGCAGCAAAATTTCTCCAGCGCCGCTCTTGAACAGCAGTTGCTCCATCCAGCATTTTCGCATCTCCAGCATCTACAGCAGCAATATCACCAAAACCAACAGCATTCTCACCACCAGGTCCACCCTTTTCTGCCCTACGGTGTTGACGAAGTGGCAGCTCATTTAGCCCAGTCCCAAGCCGAGCGGCTTCATCAGACCTGCGATATACAACAGCAGCACCAGCACCAGCACCACCACCATCACAATTTGCACCGACAACAACCACTAGGCTCTTTCAGTCTAAACAATAATCTTAACAATCATGACCGACACCATCAAAACTACAACTCCGGTCAGAGCCAACTTAGTTCTAGAGGTCAAGCAGCAAACATACAGCAGGCTTTACTCGTAGATTCAATGCTATCTACCCTACCTGCGGAGGAATCTCCCAACGACGACAGCCTCCTCACAGCAACTACTGATCCAACCAGTGTTCACAACCCTTCAACCCCTAGTCATCATTCCCCAGGACAAAACCAAGATGCTTGCCAACCCCCTTCTCCGTCAGTCGATATAGATCTCATCAATTCTTGCAAACAACAACACCAACAGCCCCACCAGCAGCAACAACAACAACAGCAGCAGCCTCTGCCGTTTCCTTGGATGAAAACAACCAAATCCCACGCTCATCAGTGGAAGGCGCAATGGCACGGTAAGTACTGTTTTCATAACGGATGTATGTTCGAAAATCTGAACAGTGCACCTATCCACAGTCCGACTACCAGATTGTCTGTATGGCCCGTGCTGCTATGGATAATTAACTTTAATGGAGGTGGAGTTCTTTGATCTTAAGCGGCTTTAATATATTATGCAGACAGAGCTAGGCATGTGTTACCTCACTGATATCACTGATAACGAAAGAGTTTTAGCTTGTCTGCATAGATTCGGGAGATTCCAGAGTAAACGGAAAAGACACATTGCTAAGATAAAATCAGCTGTCTTACCACGATACACACTTAACATAGTCTCTAATTTTGAGGTAAAAAGTTTTGTTTTGAGAAAATTGTAACGTTTTGTTTTTCGGGATATCCCCTTGAGAAAGATATTTTTCCTGCGGATTCCTCCGTCTTAAAGAAATGAAAGACAATGACTTGATTTCTATATCCTAAGTGCAAATTCTGAGTAATGTCTAAATGTTTCAAGCTTTTTTTTAAAATCATATAACTGCTCTTGTCTTAGCTATAAATATGCGAAATTGTTCACAAAGGTAACGCCTGTAATAATAATAATAATAATAATAATAATAATAATAATAATAATAATAATAATAATAATAATAATAATAATAAAATAATAATAATAATAATAATAATAATAATAATAATAATAATAATAATAATAATAATAATAATAATAATAATAATAATAATAATAATAATAATAATAATAATAATAATAATAATAACAACAACAACAATAACAATAATACTTAAAATAATAATGATGATGAAAATGATGACCATAATGATGATGATGAATATATTATGATAATATTCATGATATCAGTTATAAATAAAATAGTAATACAATGCGTTGCTGATAAAAACGACTTGCTGCTAACTTGTTATGTTGCCCACTTGTTAATGTTTAGATACTTTTGAGTTACAATGGAATGTAAGAGATCAATGACAATAACTATTAGTTTGTGACCGTGCCTTGAATCCACAATTACACATGTTTTTACGGAAATGCATAGCGGATGGTCATCCAAATTATGTTTTAATTTTTTATTGAAAGACAGTGACACTTAAACTGACCGTATCTCATGGCATAGGAGCGTGCTGCGTGAGTTATTATCTCAGATCATGGTATTAGAATAAAAGCCTAAAGTTTTTGGACTAGGAGAAAACAGATCCACAAAGTGATACGGAACAAAAAGCATACGTTCACTTGTACATTAAAACAACTTTGGCAACGGATTTAGGAAAAAAAAAAAACAAATAGAGAAAAAGAAATAAGTCCTATTGAAATTTGAAAACAAACCAAGGAAAGTGTATTATGTTCTTATTCTGCACAATCATTCTCATCACTATTGATCTGGTCAATGGAAATTTGTAAATTAAAACATAAAAAAATCGCCAAAGAAAATGCCAAAATTTGCCTTAAAAGTTACCAAATAACTGAAAAATTGGCAAAAATGCGTAGTGATGCTTTTTCATCGGGAGATATATCTTTGCAACAAAATTAAAAAAAAAAAAATCCCAATTTCGCATGGATGCTTACAAACTTTGCAAGACTTTGGAAAATAATTTTCCAAAGCTTTTTTATTCTAAGTAACTATAGAAAATCTTTTGAAAGCTTTTTCTTATCATAAGACTTGACCTTGCAAATTAATCTAAATTTTTGCATAAAAAGTATTTTTTTTATGAAACCTTAAAGACATTATAAAGAACCATGATATTTTAAAAAAGAGTAATCACAAAAATGAAAACAAATAAGCGGATCGCAACAAGAACTTGTGAAAAATATTACCAGCAAACATATCCATATTATAAACAACTTCGATTTCTTTGTTCGCTATATCTTCCAAAACCGCTCAATTTACGGTGATGAAGTTTACCAAGATTAGATCTGCCAAGATGAGTGTCCAACGCGGTGCAAAAACAATTATAAAATAATTAAAAAAAAAAGAAAATTTATTTTAGGCTAAAAAGTGCACTTCAAAGTTAATTATATTTTTATTGTACTAGATTCATAAAAAAAATTTCGCCAAATTTGTTATGATGAACCAAATCACCTTTGAAAGACTGTTCTCGGCAGTTAGAAAATTTTTAATCGAATGACATTTTTCAAACAAGTTATTGTTATTTTGTAAACATAAAAATTACATAAAGTAAACATGTTTTACTTTAATGGAGTGAAAGACTGAAAAAAAAAAAACCTGAAAAAAAAAAAATGAATTTTTGCCTCCTCCAGCGCAAAAACAAAAACCTGGAAAGCAAGCTGTTCTGTAGAGGATCAGGAGAGTACAAGCGACCTGATGAGTCAGTATCTAAGAACAGCAGCAGCTGTCATCATCCTGTTCTCCTCTGGTGCGGCGGTTGCGAATGTAAACATCATGTCTGCTACGTTTGCACGCGTTTCGTACTTCTATATTCGTTAATATCTAAGAATTCGAGTAGATCCACTAATTTTAAAACAGGAATGGAAAAAACATTCAAGTTAAGCCTTTTTATGTACTTGCAGCCCATAATTTGCCTAGCACGAGTTATACAGATTGTGACAAAGTCTAGAATAATTATGAGCCTTAGCAATCTAGGGTAACCGAATCATTTTTTTTTAAAAATCATGTATTGGAGCGCTACTTTGTATGTGTAAATGGGCCATTGGCACCACGAACCTTTATGGTCTCGATGGAGAGATGATCTGAAAAGAGGGCTGCTTACAAGATAGCACCCAAATTAAATTTTCTACTTTAGATTTGTCCTTCATTTAAAAAATGACCTCATGACAACGTGAGACCTCCCATGTCTCAAGGTTCTATATTTTATAAAATTGTACTGTGAATGGCTCTGGGATATATATATATATATATATATATATATATATATATATATATATATATATATATATATATATATATATATATATATATATATATAATCTTTTATTTTTGTTAAGGTTGCATTTTTCAGTGCAATTGTATGGCTCTGGAGGATACAGGTAAAGTAGTTTTATTTTTGTGAAGTTTGCATTCCTTCGATGTTGTCTTCCCCTTCTGCCCATTTCGACGGGTAATCATGCTTCTTTTAAAGATTCCTTGCAAGATTTTTTTCCACTGCAACCGACTTCTGGTTCAACTGTTAGCATTACTCCTATCATTCAAGGGTGCTTTAAAATAACATATGGCACAGATATTTTCCGTTAGCTGAAACTCTGTTCTAGGCCCTGGTTTTCCTGACTTAACAGAAAAAACCCCCCAGAGTTTAAGGTTAACAGACTATTAATAATAATAATAATAATAATAATAATAATAATAATAATAATAATAATAATAATAATAATAATAATAATAATAATAATAATAATGATAAAAATAATAAAATGTAAGCACGACGATTGCTACTACTACTACTACTACTACTACTACTACTACTACTACTACTACTACTACTACTACTACTACCACTGCTGCTGCTGCTGCTGCTGCTGCTACTACTACTACTACTACTATTACTACTATTACAACTCCTCCTCCTCCTCGTACTACTACTACTACTACCACTACTGCTACTACTATTACTACTACTAGTACTACTACAACTATATGTCCTACTACTACTACTACTACTACTACTACTACTACTACTACTACTACTACTACTACTACTACTACTACTACTACTACTACTACTACTACTACTACTACTACTACTACTACTACTACTACTACTACTGTTTGCTAATAGTAATATTATTACTTCTATGACGGCGGCTATTTGTCTTCTCCCTTCCAAAATACTTCCCCTTCCTCCTTATCCCTAGGCTTTTGACGTCTTCCCTTCTAGGTAGCCAAAACCCAAGCTCATGTTAAATTTAAGGCTTTCTTATTTCTAATTATCCTTTAAGAATGTCTCGATGTAGCAATTAATTTGTCCTTTGCTATACTTCAGTTACATTCAAGGCACGTTTTTGAGTCAAAGTAAAAGTCTTATGATAACAACATCCATAAACAATATTACAGAATGTTATCGGATCTAATCATCTTTTATTTTGCATTTTTAACTACAAGCTGTAAACCCCGTTCTACGAAAGGGACCATGGTGTCAATTTGTCGAGGCCGGGGTGCGTGTGTGTATTAAATAGGCTTATAAATCGTCTCGATATCTCTCTTTTTAATTAAATTATCCAGATATATGCGCTATACCTCCACTTACCAATCTTTACCTAGAATCTAGATATCTCGATAATTCTTATTCTAAATATAAAATTTAGATGAAGGACTTAAATCCTTTTGGAATAGAGAAAATTGACTAATTTCATACTTTCCCATTATGTTTTTAGTTCCTTTAAAACGCATCTTAGAAAGCTTTGAATTTTCGCATTAAGTGCATAAAAATACGCTGCCTTGCAGGAGTTCTAAGGCGGGCAGATATTTAATGCTACATTATAATGAAAGTTTTAAAAAAAATGTGTAAGCCTAAAAGTAAAATCTAGATTTCTCTAGTTGCAGATCTTAACCTTTTGATTTGAATCTAGCTCCTCTAAATATATATCCATTGATCTAGAATCTATGTCGGAGCAATCTTTTTTGATATTTTACTTAGATCTTACGCTATATCATGTAGATCTAGATCTAGATCTATTCCAGACGGTTTTAGATCTGCCACCGCCTGCATTGTATGGGTAATTTCAGTTTCATTCCTGCAATCTTTGCCCAGCTCTGCTTACAGGAAATAGTTCGCACATTCGCCTTTTTCTTTTAAGAAAATAATAATCACATTTTTCCTTTTAATTTTCAAAAAATACTATTTTGGTGAAAAATAATGTTACCACTCCCATCTTTAGGGAAATTTACAACTTTACGCCAACTTTGACGTTCCTAGGTGGTCCAGAAATGCTCGGTTAGATGGTACTCATTTTTCGCCTAGCTCTTTTATACATAGATGAATGATTTAAAAATTGACAAAATGGCAATTTTATAACTACTCTCCTCAAAATAGTTTCAGTAAAGACTCAAGAGATAAGAAGAATGCAAAGAACAGTCTGGAACCAAAAATTACGTTTAAACAATGCTTCATCATGATGTTCATGTAAACAATGATGCAGGATTTGAATGTCAATAAATTAGAGAGCATTGTAAATTTTAGTGAAGTTCCACAACTCTTAGGCAAATCCAATAATTCGTTAGCGAAGCACGTAATAGAAACTGAATGGCTTAACCATCAAATCTTCTAGATCTTTAGCATGTTTCACCTCTGTTACTTCACACATTTTTGCTAAAAAAGTACAACCCTGCATCTGTTTAGGAAACAACAGATCTTAATTGGGATGGGTTTTTTTGTGTGATTTCTGTTGAAAAAAATATATAAAGATTTCAAGATTAATTAAGGAAAACACAAGTTTAAATGTTTTATAGTGACGAACTTAGTTTCTGTGAAGACCGATGTTTTGTGTTTGGTTAGGTTGAAATATTTAATTCTTCAGTTTTTGAAAAGCTCTATTTGATTATTGTATATTCTTTCATTGGCATCGAAACATCTACAATTTATAATTTCAGATGCCTAAGTGGCTAAGTGATTTTTAAATGAACAAAGTAAAACAATATAAATTTGTGCCGCCTAACAAAATTTTAAGGTTACAAAACAAGAGAAGTAAAAAAAAAAAAAAAACAACAACAAAAAAACACAACATGACGCAGTACAAAATGGTCTTTTGTATGTTTAATTGTTTTTCAGGGTAGGGAGAATGGAGGGAAGGAGGTAAAGAGTTTTGGATGGCACCTAGCCACAGGCGTAAATAATCTTTTAATTAAAGGGTACAGACAACCATTATTTGATTTACTGCATCTCACTGCACGATAAGTTGTCAAAACTATAAACTTTCATTAATTGCTAGAGTCCTTCTATACCTCCGTCTCTGAGTCTCTTTTTCATGCTTTTGGTCCGTCCGCATTTCGTATGCATTTTTTATCTCCTTCCCTATCCATTTCTTCATCTCTATATATCTCTAAAATTGTCAGACTTAAAAAAAAAGAAAAACAGAGTGTTCATAACTACACCAATTGGCTTTTCCTATTGAAGCAGAGAGGTGCTACAATTGTTATCACATATTCAAGAATAAAAAAAGAGATTTAGTGACTAATGCCATGTACACGATTTTAATAATAATATAATAACACAATGACATAGAAATTGGAAGCACCCTAGTGCAATGTGGTACTGCGATAGAGGAAAAAGAAATCAGGGGTAAATTGGCTATGATGAAATTCAGAGTATGATGGCCTTTTAGAGCAAAAAATTATTAAAGCGTTGTATCTTAAATTTTCATCTCTTACGATACATGCACTTAGCGCATCAACTTTTAAAATTGCGATAGTTTAAAGATGAAAGAAAATATTTTTATACGAGACCTTGAAATTCAAATAAAAAACTTTTGGTTCATAAAATGAAAGAGGTATAAGTAAAATGAAATCCACTTTTAGGAGGATAATGCGTCAAACTATATCCATCATAAAATTCGAATGGTTCCAGAGTGGAACATAAGCAAAAATAAACAAAAAACAAAAAACAACAAAAAAAAAGTAGTTCAAATAATGTAACGTTACTAAATAGCTAAAGTACTACAAGATTAACCTAACATAGCTTTACTTGCCACCGTAACTAGCTCTTTCTTATTAACCTTTCCGGTCAGTGTCTTTGGGAGATCGTCCAATAACAGTATCTTCTTTAAGTCGATTACAAAGCCGCTTGGTTGCTTCCGTGAGGAACTTACTGACGAAGATGCAGGATCAGCTCCCATCGAGGAGCTTCCGAAAAAAGACTCCTTGTAAAACTTCAAGAGCTTTTCCTCAGTCAAATTGGAACCCACGTGCGGCACTACGCATGCGCAGAGCGCGTTTTCCTTTGAAGCCATGGGAACCACAACGACGGACACCTGTGCCACACCAGGACACTTGGCAAGGATACCCTCTGGCCAGCTGGAGTAAATGACCACGGAACCCTGTAACACAGCATCGCCAGTCCGTCCCAGGCAGTAGAAGTTGCCGGCTTCGTCCAGCCAGCCGCGATCTCCGGTCTGCAGCCAGCCGTCTGTCGCGAAGAGAGCTTGAGTCTCCTCAGGCTGCCGGTAATAGCGTTTCAGGTTTCTAAATGCTTTAAGCAAAAAGGGAAAATAAAAAGACTCGCCATATGCTCAAATATATCATGATAAGAAAATATAAATGGATATCATTGAGAAATACCTTACAGTTCAATTGAAACTCTTGGACATTATGTACCAGTTTTTCGCTTTCCTTGTTTTGATCTCGAGAAAAAAGAATTGGGTGAGGTTTAACGATAGTTCCGTGTAATTGTAGTTTGACAACAGTTCAAAAAATGCAGGTAAATGCATGTGTATGATCTTAGACCAGCGCGGGGTTAAGAAGAGTAACGCTTTGCGTCTACTCATAAAATAATGCTGAATACGATTTGAGGAGTCTACTTCAATTCAAATACCTACTTTACTATTAGAATATCAAATGAGGTATGAAATAAAAAAATAAAAGTAATTGGTGAGAGCAAAAAGGTCAAAATCACTTAATATTATTATTCCTCCAGCAACACACTCAGCTACTCACATTTTACCAACACTTGACCATCTTTCCCACGGGGCACCTCGGCTCCCTTGTCGTCCACTATCTTGAGCTGCACACCAGATATGGGCCGGCCGGAGAAGAAGTCGGCCATCTGAGCTGCTGAAGTGACCACTGATGCACACACCATGCCCGCCTCGGTGGACGAGTAAGCCGCAACCATGGCATGGGTTAAAAGACCTAGAGCTTTGGACAGCGTCTGCAAAGAGCGTCACATTAGGAAGTCTATTAGCAGAATGCAATGAAGAGAAAGCAAGAATCCGCATCCTCTGAAACTCGCGCATTGACTGCTTTAGCTTCTGAAGAAGAAAATCCCACATAAAGTCATGAAGCTGGTTCGGAATGCTTTGAAAAGTAAGCCAGTGAGTACATTCTATCCTGAGTATCCTCAAGTTTTGAACAACACAATGTCATAATGTCCTGAAAGTAGAATTATTTGATTTCGGTAAAAAGTCTCGCTTCTAAAGAGCAAATAGAAAAATATAGAAAAATATGCGCAGTCAAATAAAAAAGAGCGCACTTTACAGCTTTTCATAATTTTCTACAGAGGAAAATTTTCGTTAATGATAGTTTGTAGTTTCCATAAATTATGCTGATGTTTCCGAACTGATAAGATTTTATGAAATTCCCCTGCTTTGACTTAGTGCAAACTTCAACAAAGGAAAGAAATAAAACATGAAAAAAAAGTCAAGAGCAACATATTCAAGTAGAGCTTGGTAAACTTCGCCACATGCGTGTAAAAGCTTGGCAGATGGAGCATCAAGGTCCGAAAGATGGCAATCGACTGGAACTGGAGATAACGATTGGCAAGTTGGGTGGTGAGGGTCAAAATAATTTAACAGACAAGATTTATTTCAGAAAAATAAGCAACCATGACAGTGTACTTATATAATAATGATAGTAATGATTCAAAACATTTGTTTTAGAGAATGAATGGTAGCATCCCCTAAAAAAATAATAGCGCAGATAACACTGTTTTCCTGCTTTGAAAAGCTAACGCTGTACGCAGGTGGGAATGAATAAATTATTCCCTTGACTGCGCAGAGTCGAGTTTAAGCTATGGTTTCAATATCCAAATTTATCTTCCTTTCGATTCGAAATGCATCCTGATCCGGTGTATTTGAATTGTTTGCGACGTAGATTACTGTCATATGAAAATGTAATTGTTTCCTTTGTAGAAGAAATGGCACAAGTACAGTTAGATTATGTAGCCTAGTCTTTCATACCTACATTCAATTCAACATCCCCTGTATGAATCATCAATGAAGTTTCATACTTGCAATAACCGTGACTTTAATACTTTGCATTAACCTTCTTTTACAATCGAACAAAAATGTCAAATCTTGGATCGACGACGTTGAAACAATAGCAACTTTATTGAGAATATGAATTGAGCCGTTCAAGAACGGGGCACTTAATCGAATTTAGCAATTAGGAAATACAGCGCAGATCGTATTGGGCAAGAGAGTTGACTCAAAATCACTTTTACCTCTCTAAGTGGTTGTCCACTTGTTACGATGGCTGAAAGCATAAAGTCAGGTTTTTCCTTTTCGAAGTGCGTTATCAGTTCCTGTATAGCAATAGGCACCATGGCCGCGGCAGTGCACTTCTCTCGACCAATCACTGTCCAGATGTCACTGCAAGTTGTGGTCTGCTCAGCCGCAAACTGGTCCTTGGAACAAACATAATAATATCATAATAGTATTCTTTCAAAGAAAAACTAATGTTTTTCATCAAAGTTTAATAGCCTTGCTTATGACTTCATAAATCACCATTCTCCTAGCTGCTTCTCTTTTCAAAAATTGAGTCCATATGTAAGATGCGATATTTCGTCTGCAAGATATTCGTACTCCAGTCCAGCATAAGCTAAGGTAAAGTTAAAAGCTGAATTAAATGTGAAATTAAGTATAGGGATATGAACCCAAATAAATATTGCCTCTTCTCTTTGAATGAGCATAGGACCCGCTATCGTTTGTATCTGTGTTCGTAAAGTTGAAAACTAAAAAGTAAGTAAATCATTCTCTGGTCTTTTTTTATCTTAATAGGTTTGGGATTACTAAAGGGTAGTATTTATGGTTTCGGCTAACCAAAGCTCTTCCAAAACACACACACAATAAAAAATTGTAAAAAACTAGTATTATCATTAGTCAAAAAGTTAAATTATAGTAATAACTTTGCAATGCGATTCTACATTCGCTTAAAAGATTTTTTTCTTTTTTTTTTAACAAATAACATCATAACGGCAAATACAAAAAAAAAAAAAAAAAAAAAAAACAACAAAAAAAAAAAACAAACCAAAAAACAAAACAAGCACAACAATAATAATAATATTGCTATTAGTATTAGATACAGCAAGCCTCTAATACAAACTTCAAATAACGACCCTCATACATGTAAACAGGTGGCTGTTGAAAGAGAGCGGAAATTGAAAAAAACAAAAAAAAAACAAAACAACACTTTTCAGCAGGTGAATTTTTTTTTTTACCTTTGCATGCGTCATACGGTAAAAAGAATTAAAGATTTGCCAAAAACTTACTCCAATCTTGAAACTAACCGTGATTTCAGGACGACTCACCTGAAGGACTCTCACCGAGCAGTAGGCTAGGAAGTCAAAAGGAAAACCGCCCATCCACCCGAAAGGCCTGTCCGAAAAATACCGCCCATCTTTGCCTCCTTCGAAGGATCTCGCCGCATCCAAAATTTCTTTATGCGTGCGTGGAACCAACTTGCAGAACCCCGTAGACCCTGACGTAGCGAATAATACAACAATATCCTCTGGTTTACATGGTGTTAGTTCCCTTGGCTCATCTGTTGCGCGGAGTCTGTCCATGAAAGAATGCTGATAATTTATCGGTTCGTCAGTTTGAGATCTGTTCACTAAAATGGCCTTGGTCAACTGTGGTGCGTGACTGGTTCTCACTTGTGCCAGTCCTTCAACTGTCTGGCGTTCAAGAGCTTCTGAGGATGCTGGGATGAGGTGCTGCTGGAAGAGGCAAAAGGGCGCGCTTGTAGCTGACACTGGGAGAACGACACCCTTACATTCGGCGATGCGAGCCGTGTTCCAGAAATCCGACCCATCTTTCTCTAGCACCTATTGGACGAGATATTCGTAAAGTTACAACGCAATTTAACATTTGTGCATATAAGAATGTTGAAAATAAAAAATTATTTTATCTCCCATAAAATTCAAATATATATGTGCGTGTTTCTTTCTCTCTAAGATAATTATGCTTGTATCATCCTTCTGGTCTCTGATAATATGACATACCTCATTAGAATGAAATATATCTTATGCGCACTGTTTCTTCCTATTATTTTGGAGCTAATTACATGGAATAAATCTTTTTGTAAAGAACCGCCCATTCCATGCAACCTAAATAAAAGAACAGCTGCAAAACAAACTTAATTTGTATAAATTTCGATCTTATCCACGGTACATAATTATAAGAGACGATGATATTACCCACACCCTTTTAAGTGATCCAAAATATAATTAGTATTATAAAAGTCCCAAATTATAACCTTAACGGGTGCTTGTAACATGAATTGTTATTCTGCAACACAAAAGTCAACATTAATGTAGGTCCTTGCGTGGGAATAATAATTATATATTAGTCACGCAAACCCCGTCCTAGTTTGAATCAAATTGGCGAAGATTTGCACGGCGAACATGGAATGATAATATCCTTAAATGCACCTTCAGCAAAAAATGCATTTCGCTAGCACTCAACACGTTCCATAATGAAATAATAGTTTTTGTTTTCTGGTCTGGAAACTCATAAATATGGCATTTGCGTTTAGATTTAATTGCACTTTAATTACCTCAAGCTTTTTTTAAACTGTGTTATGACATAAGGAAACCATGACTGAAACGTGCTAACCTTTCTCCTATAACACGACTGTATTGTTCATTAAATTGCCTTTGGAAACGAGAATTTCGTCAGAGTCTACTGTATCCTTTTTAATCAAGCATCCGACTGCAATGATTTGAGTAGAGATTGAAGAAAAGCAGATGTGCGTTTTGATGTTCACACATAGTCAAATCTACCAATATTAAGAAGTCCAACCAAGTGCGACTGAAAATCTGGTAATCTATGAACAAAATAAATTAAAGACACTACAATTTATCTCTTATCTTGGTTTTTTTTTTTTTTTAAATTTTCCACAGATCGACCTCTTACTTTCTCTCTTTTTTTCGTTCCCTTCTTCTTTCGCTTAAAAATTAGACGATCTCATACAATTTCCCTATTTTTTTTTTTAATCAATGATCAGTGCGAGGTATTCGCCTCTTCCATTTGAAAATATCTGTAGTAAGAGCGTAGGCAATAACATATTATTTTCTAGTTCCTTCATTGAGAATCGCGAATAAAAGATAAATCAAAATGGCTATATAAGATTTCATTTCAATCCGATGTGTATTCTATGCCTGTGACGAAAAGCTTTTACCCGATAAGGTATGCAATTTACAGAACCCAGGACGAGCGACTATCGCTTTCAGTTCTGTTTACAATCGAGAATACACTGTAAGAAAAACAAGTGACAAAAAAAGTTTAGAAAAAAAATGATGGCCTAAAACAAAAACATTTTAGGATATCATTTTTCTTCTCACAATTACCCTCGCTTACCCTAACAAAAAAAGTTTTCACCTAAACGATTTTCGAGGTCTCTAAAATTGCAGTTTAAAAGACGTAGTGTACTGTGTTTTCACGCTGCTAATTAAACGATAGCGGTTGCTGTAAATGGACACCGCACTAAGTGATGAGCACGGTACCAAGGAAGCGTGGTAATCAGGATATCAAATGGATACAAGCGGCTCAAACGGGAAGAATGGTTCGTGTGATGTTCCTTTGCGCTTTTCAAGATAAGAAAAAGTTTGAAAACATTCTTTTGGACTCAGCCGATGGGAAAGAACCGTAACATGTCTAGCTTGTGTCAAGAAAGTCTTTAGAAGTTTGACAACAAGGCGTGAGCTTGCAGAATCAAGTTTAAGCATAAATTTAAAGATATGTTAACAATAAATGAAATTTGGAATGGTGTTTTCATGATGGAATTACTCTAGACAGAACGTCATGCAAAAGCCTAAGTTGTATAGCGGTTATAAGTTTACACTTTTTTATCCCTTGATGCTATCAATATTTCTGTCAATCTTGCGTTAAAGACCTTTGTCAATCTGTTTTTTGGCTTCTTTCGCTGCGTTTCCTTCCATCATTTCAAATGTCAAGAAATACCCCAGTTCCTCTATTCTATGAAAAATTGACCCAAACTTTTTAGCATAAGATTAATTAATAGTGCAATGTTACATTAGGTTAATGTCCATGGCATTCTAAGCTTCCTTTTCAAAAACCGCTGCTTCCAGTTTTCTACCTCAAGAGTGAAGCCAAGCTTCTTATCCATGATACACCAGGATAGTTCAATTTAACACAGATGAAATATTCTTCTTTTCTAAATGGAGATTTATTAGGATTCCTAATACTATGTTTTTTGGAAACTCAGTCGATCTTGGTTGTCCTTGCTCTTCTAGATAATATCAAAATCGTGATCATCACTTATATTTGATATAGTAACGATGTTTCCGTTCTACTGATTAATATTACATTCTGGGGATTACTGCTTTATACTTGATAATCATCGGGCTACCTCTGTCTTGTTAACCCTTTGCTGTCATGGTTTTCTTTCCACTTCCTTCTTCGACGATATGGAACAGCTGTCTTTTTATGGTGATGATGTCATCAATCTCAAACTTTTTTTGTGTCCACTTTGTTTTATTCCTGGATGCAGTTCAAGTTCTTTCTTTTTTATATAATTATCACTCCACCTAGCTCTAACGTTAGTGATTTTCCTATGAAATTGCATTGTTGCTATTGTTTCCGATTATAAATATGTATATATATGCACACACACAATACCTTTCTCCCTATTTCCATCATAATCATTATTCAAATATTGGGATAGAATCAGAACAAATAGAAAAAATTAGAATAAAATCCAGTACCTGGCAGTTGACCATAATGCATCCAGCCATTATGATGCCCATGTCCGTGATGAGTCTCTCGGGAGAGTTAGGAACGCCGTTCGCGATCACGTCTCCCGAGGTGAACCCATAAGTGTTTCTTAGAAGAGATGCGAACCGTGAGCTAAGAGTCCAGATATCCTTGGGCGTGTACACTCCAAATCGACCATGCTTGTTGACAAATGTAAATACCTCAGAATCCGGTTTTTCCAGCCCCCAGAACCGGATAACCTCGTTAATTGTCTGAAGTGCGTCCGCCATGTTCTTCAAACACTAAATGTGCAGGGCTACTACTACTTTAATCTTAAATGTAGGTGAAGACCAAAAAAAATATGCTCATGCATTTGAATAAGTAAAAATGTGAGTTAAATGAATGCATCTAATTTCACGTCACATGGACAGAATAGAATCAGTTGAGATATTAACGAATCATTCATTTCTTCTTAAAGACACATACAGCTTAATTTTCATTTCTACTTCATAATAATAATGATCACCATCAAAACCACCAGGGCTAACCTAATACCGCCACTTTAAATGTTCCTGTAGCTGTTTCATTCTCTACGACTACTACAACTACTACTATTACTACTACTACTACTACTACTACTACTACTACTACTACTACTACTACTACTACTACTACTACTACTACTAATTCTACTATTACTATTAATACAATGACTACTTCTGCTACTACTACTACTACTACTACTACTACTACTACTACTACTACTACTACTACTACTACTACTACTACTACTACTACTTCTACTACTACTACTACTAATGTATGGTCCTTTTATCAAACCTACTATTAATACTACTGTAACTATTTGTCATATGAACCCTGATATAGGATTGCACTGTTGATGGAAAAAAATATACCATATGTACAAGTAGGTATAATATAACAATGGGAAATAATGTAAAACAGCTACATTCACAATGCGATTTGACAATGAACTTTATATGCTACAAAACGTGAAATGCCTCATGCACTTTACACGCTCTAATTCAACACAAACAGGCTTCTGAGATCAGGAAATCAATCTAACCCAGACACAAACCTATTAATTAAGACACCTTCACACCAAGAAATTCTAGACTCTTGATACTATATTATACTTAGTATTATAATACTGAAACTGCCAACAGCTTTCGAAGTTCATTCTTTAGATTTAGAACTTGTTACAAATAAATCTAGATCTAGATATAGTTCGAGATTGAGATAAAGATAAGAGTAACTATTATAAATATCTTTTATAAGACTAGATCTAGATATATGCTAGATCTATGCTAGAAAAAGTATGTCTTGGTACTTATTTAAGATCTTAAAAATCTTTACCTCTCATAAGTTGGATTAATTCGCATTTGACGTGATAAACACGAAGCCTAGTTTCATCCCAAAGAATCATTATAGATCTAGATCTCGATTAAAATAACAAAATTTCCAACACAGAATAACAAGCCATCGCTAAAGAGCAAAGCACATAAAATGTAGAAAAATCTTATGTAGCTGATCTAAATCCGGAATGATTAAGACGGTGTTCTCTCTCACTAGATCTAATCTAGATTCTATGTATGAACATACATGCGTTTGAAGTAAGATGGATTTACCGTTAGTTCTAAACTAGAGCACAAAAAGAAGCAAGCTAATGACCCACTTTTTCCCTTTCCCTGCCTGGGAATTGAGGAGAATAACAACTAGAGGCTAACGGTTGACTGCACCAACACCAAACATTGTCGCTCCACTGTGTCAGTCTAGCCGCCGAACGTAAACCTAAAGAAGATAAGGAATCAGCAACGGATATTTGAAAACATCAACTTCTAGCTTTAATTGCAACACCATAGCATCAATTAACACGTACGGGTATTTAAATTACACCAGTTTTCAGACGGCTAACTTCATTATCTCAACAGTTGTCCACTTCTAGACTTCTATGTGTCGCAGGCTACTATACATGTTAACCTGTGTCTCGCGCCCTGGTCAGAGGCACAGGTGCAGTTTATTCAGGCACTGATCTAGGTGCGTCTTACAGTAGTGTCAGGTCGGTACCGTTGGGGTACTATTAATAGCTCAAAGCCCAAGACATGACAGACCAAACATTGCTCTGAACTGTCCCATGTCATGACTTTCCCTTCAGTGTAAGCTTGGATTCCAATGACCTCAGGTATATGGACCCAATCTCAGTAACAGGGATACCAATGAAATAAATGGCATAGGAAGGATAAAGAGCTGCGCCCTGGGCTGCATCGATACGGTACTCAACCTTTACGTCTTCTGATACAAGACTATCATTTCAGAACTATGTATTGCAATATTTGAGATACAAATTAAGGATTAGTGATACTGCGGTTACTAATATTGCTGCTGTTGTGAGTGAAGATGAGAACGACAACGATGATTATGATAACTACGATGGTGAGGACGAAATTAATAAATGCTGCTGCTGATGATGATGGTGACAAAGCTGATCAAAGGTACGGTATCATTCTCGTTCTTGCTCAGAGCAGGGTTTCTAGTTTATCTTACACAACTGTTATTACCCCAATCCTTGTTGCTGTCATTGACTGATAGAGGCAGTATTACCCTGTAACATGCATTGATCCTGTCATACGTGATAAAAATAAAGAAAATGCGTTAACGCGTTCGCATCGTTTATGATTTAGTAGCTTTTTTTAAGATGAAAGTAAAGCAAGAAATAAATAGAAAAAAATAATGACATTGCTTGGGGAAAGCGAGGCCTCGGCGACATAGGTTGAACAGATGAACCATTGATTTGTTGACCTGCTCGGCTGAACCTTGTGATGTTCGCGATCGGCTGACCTTACAAGCTGACACGGAACAGAGCACTCTAGGCATCCCCACTGCAGTGCGCTTCTATTT
>JAWDGP010003399.1:765000-787500 GCA_033675545.1 Elysia crispata | reverse complement strand
ATCGTTGATTTGAAGATATAGAGAGAGTGTATGTGAGGTAGACAGACATAGAAAAGAAAAGAAAAAGAGAAAAAAAAAAAGAGAGAGAGAGAGAGAGAGAGAGAGAGAGAGAGAGAGAGAGAGAGAGAGAGAGAGAGAGAGAGAGAGAGAGAGAGAGAGAGAGAGAGAGAGAGAGAGAAAAGGGGGGGGGGGGGGGCTTTAAAGCTTGAAGAAGAAATTACTCCATTTGATTTTAAGCTTACAGCAGGAGACCCATTTCCCTAAAACTCTATATTATAATGCACTAAAAAGCCTCTCTCACAACTACCCAAGAACAATAGTCCAACATTCTCACAATTAGCAGACCGATACCTTTCCAGTACTCTCACAGACAAATCTTGTGATGTGGGAGGGTCCAGAATAGTGTCCATCCACTAATTTCGTGTGTCCAGTTTCTCCGATTCGCACGTCGTAAACACTGCACAGGCCCTTGAGGTGCCCATCATCTCAGCTTGACCTTATGGACACTCTATGGACAAACAGATCACCGAGTCGTATAGGGGGACGCGACATTTCTGACAGATTTCCCCGATAAAATCTCCTGATGCATTTCAGAGAACTCCATTTACAGAACGCGACGCTGTGCAATTTGTCTGGTCCAGTCAGGGGGTCACCTTTTGTTCACGGCCGCTTGGGTCAAAGGTTGAAAATTTAACAAGTCTGAAATTAAAAGGATAGTAATTGATAAGTGCGAGGGCAAGTGGGATCAGATAGACACTCAGCTTGATGCCATATTTTCGGCAGGCGCCGCTGGCAATTTAGATAGAGAGTGATAAAATGGGTTTGTTCAAGCGTTATCACTTTTATTCTGACGGTGGTTGTTGTTGTTGTTGTTGTTGTTGTTGTTGTTGTTGTTGGTGGTGGTGGTGGTATTGTTGTTGTTGTTGTTACTGTTATTATTAATTTTAATTTTTGAACAGTTTTTTTTTCAATTTTTGTAGCTCTTCACTTGTACGTTTGGCTTTCCATAAATTATTGCTGCTTTTTATTTATTGAATAATGATGTTTTATGAGTTTTGTTGATAAAAGAAAAATAAACAGAGAAGTATTGATGACGACATTACCTATTGCTGTTTCAGGATATTTTTAATCTTTACTGCACTAGAAACACACCACCAACGATTTCAAGTACAGAACTGAATGAAAGTTACTTAAATACTGATAAACCCCAATCAGGAAAACAACATTGAAAATGATGATAAAGATATTTAAAAAAAGATCAGCAGTTTGTTGTCTACAGTAAACACTAGAGACCGAGTTTCTATTTGCTATATTTGCTCTTTGAACAGGCGTGTTGAAAGCTACTATCACCAAGACAAAATAAAGAAATTATAGATAAAAAATAAATTCTCAAATAATCCTCAAATCAATTATGTGTTTGCGCAAAGATAAAAGGAAACATCTGAAAAACACAATTTCATCTTTACTGAAAATGATATTGTGTTCCGCGGCACACGGGAAAAGATTTGCACGCACTCAATACCGAAAAGCTCTTACATTAAAGTACATCTGTAGAGAAAGTCATTGAGAAAATAATGATTTAATACCTTAGATCGTCGACAGCCATAGGAAAACATTACGTCATTGATTGTGCGGCGTTTGATTTCGTATTACATAGAATAATATAGTATTTTAAAGAGCTACTTCTTGCCAATGCTCTTTATGAAATCCGCCCTGCTTCTCCGTTATTCTATTACTGCTTTGAATGCCGTTGATAATTTATATTACATTGTGAAGTTATCCCCACTTAATGCTCCTCTCCACTACTTCCTTATAAATTAGATTTATCTCTCTCTCTCTCTCTCTCTCTCTCTCTCTCTCTCTCTCTCTCTCTTTCTCTCTCTCATTTCTGTATCACATTTCTTCTTTTTACATCTAGACCCATATGCCCAAGCCTTTTCCTCTCTTTGTCTATCTCAGGCCTTTTAGTAAAAAAATTCCAATCTTCCTTTTTTTTCAATCAACCGACGGAATTGTACTCTGCAACCCACTTATTGAACTTCTCTTTATGAATATTTCATTTCCAAATCCCAAAAACACAGAACACGTTAATATTACAAAGTCATTTGAAAATACTCCTAAAAGGCTAAAATTTATCATTTGAAAGGGTAAGATATTCAACAATTTTAATTCCACACCGTAAAGCGACTTAACAGATTTTCGAAACGTTTATATGAAAATTGTTGTGGTCCATACACCTAAGTAATACTAACGAAATTTATCACCCTGGAATCACAATGGTTTCGTCCCCAAGTAATACTCGCTGCCTATCTAGTTTCTCACTCTTTTCTCATCTTCATATCATCTCTTCCTCCAGGTGCCCAATTTTCTCTGGAAGATGAGACAAAACGGACCCGCACGGCTTATACTCGCGGGCAGCTCCTGGAGCTAGAGAAGGAGTTCCACTTCAACAAATACATCTCGAGGCCTCGGCGTATAGAGCTGGCCGCCATGTTAGCGCTCACAGAGCGTCACATCAAGATCTGGTTTCAAAATAGACGTATGAAGTGGAAGAAGGAAGAGGCGAAACGACGGCCTTTGCCCAGAGACGGGGACAAAAATAAGGAAGATAGTAGGGACGGTGCAGGAATCGAAGAAGATAAGCGCGATTGTGAAACAGACGGAGACGAGAAGGAGGATGGTGAGGAAGAGGAAAGGATTGAGTGTGACAAGGGTTTCGACGCTAAAAAGACAAACTCCACCGGCGCTGCAGTGAGGTGCGAGAGCCAACAGCAGCTGAAGCCAGAATCGCCTCTGCATCTCTCCTCGTCTTGTTCAAAACTGACCACCGATAAATCCTGGCAGCTGCAAAATTCACTAGCGCCATCCAAACATCAGCAGATTCAGCAAGAACATCGACAACCTCAAAAACCGCAACACCAGTCGTTTCTGGTTACACATCGAAAGGAGAAAAATCAAATCGAATGCACTGAGAATAGACATTTTAGTAACGGACAGGCGAAAGGAAGACATGTCGGACACCACCCAAAGCAAGTAGCCCCTAATATCGAAAACCCCGACTCTAGTCTGGTTCTGTCACCTAGAATTAGCTCTGGCTCAAATCTCAACGATTTATCGACATCGATAAAACTAGACTTGGGTTTCGAAAATCCGTGACAACATAATTGTAAATTGTTGCTCATAACAATTTCTTGTCAAAGTTATTATAAGTTCTAGTTTCCTCAAAGGCATCGTATGCTGCAGAACATTATAATTAATTATTTTAGAATAAATTCCTTAGCTAGTCATCCACCGAAATGTCATTATTTTATTACAATTTATGTTTGGTTTGCATGAACGTAAAGCATATTTAATTTAAAGACCTGACTTTTAATAACCGCGTGAGCCATGAACAAAATACAATATTAAAAAAAAATGACTTCTTTATGTTAGCAAAAAAAAACAAAACAAAAAACCACCCACCGTTCTTTTTATCAAATTGGAGATGAAGAACCTTAAACCTCAATTTTGAGTAATTAATTGTCCCTGCTTATAATGAAAAATTTGATTGTCAAATAGCACATCTATTTATGTGATACCAGCAAAATAAGCCTACAAATCTCTTTCTTTTTGCTTGAGGAAAAATAAACCTAAGATTCGTCTTTTCCTCTTCCAAATTAAAAAAAAAGTGTGTTTTAAAAACTCACACGTACTAATACACATAACAGCTACCACAATATAGTGGCTTTAAAGAAGGGAAGTTAGTTTGCACCACACTAACAACGATACCATTGGTTGATATGATTGCTTTCCTTTTCCCCGATGTACAAGTGCTGATCCGATCTTTCTTTATGGACACACGGAACTTTCAGGAAAACTAGATGCTTTAATGTTTCCACTCAATCATTGTTGGTGAGAAAGGGGGAGATAAAAAAAAGAAAGACTATGAGAAAGAGAGATAAAGAGAGAGGCAGAGATAAAAATATAAATTAATGGATAGATGGAAAGTGGAACAGATTGGTAGATAGATAGATGGTGAGAGAGTGTGTGTGTATATCAAAGAGATTTCTCATAATCATGTTTCCTGTTTCTGCCCCTCCCTTTTCCTAGAAACAAAAAACAAACAAAAAAAAAAACAAAACAAAAAACAAAAAACAAAAACAAAAACCAAAAAAAAAAAAAAAAAAAAAAAAATAGAAAAAAAAAAAAAACGCGTATAATCAAATTAATAATCAATTCTCTTAAAAAAATGTATAACTTGATCAGACGCGGGTTTTTTTTTGTTTTTTGTTTTTTTTTTGTTTTGTTTTGCTTTTTTTTTTTGTTTGTTTTTTTCGACTCTTCTCCCATACCTGAGTTGTTATATAATGCTGTATATCATTTTGGTTCTTATAATTTTCTTCGACATTATAAATATTTGTTAGTTTGGTGACACAATTTTTAGAAACAAAAATCAATTCTTTTAAAAAAGTGTTTATGAACACACTGAACCAAAATTTAATAATAACTAATTAGCCAAGGGAACAAACTCAGTAAAACAACTTTATGTGAGGAGGTGAAAAAATCGGCTTTCATTAGTTTTCTTGGTTCGTGACAATTGAACCCTTAATAACTGCCTTAGATCAATTATAGCTTTTAGTAAAGTGCGCCGCGATCGCTCTGAATCTGCTCTATTAAAATAAGCAAAAATTAGGAAGAAATAAAATAAAAATTAAGTTAGAAATAAATAAAAGAGTTCAATTTTGTCAATATGTAATAAAAAATCCCCGACGGTTTTGCCGAAATTAAGAATAAGCCAAAATTTAAACAATGTCGTAACTATATATATGTTTATATATAAGGAAAGTGCAGGCAATGTTTAAAAGATTCGCTCCATTACAGGAAAAGAGAGAAATGGCTTCGTTGTATACCATTATTAACATTGATAATAAACATTATGTGAGCTTGAAAAGTCTTAATATGATTCATTTGAACCTTTACCAGATGAATATCCTGAACTGTTCAAAATCTAAACCTCATTGATAACTCACTCAGTGAGGAAAGCAGCTGCTGGGGAGTAGGAATGGAATAAAGGGAGTGGGATTGTTCGAAGCAAATCCGTGAATAAGATATTCCGTAGATAGAGAGACACATAAAATGAAAGATAGATAGAGGGATACGTAAGTACTATAGATAGATAGGTAGATAATTAGACAGGAAAAATAAAGATTTAAATGAATATATAGATAGACAGACAGAAAAATAGGCTGGGATATATAAGTCATTTTAATTTTTGGAATAATTATGATTTTACAGTACAGCACATTATCAGGGAGAGAGAGAGAGAGAGAGAGAGAGAGAGAGAGAGAGAGAGAGAGAGAGAGAGAGAGAGAGAGAGAGAGAGAGAGAGAGAGAGAGAGAGAGAGAGAGAGAGAGAGAGAGAGACAAAGAGCGAAAGTATGAGAGAGAAATAGAGAGAGAGACAAAGATTTGAAGTGTGTGAGAGAGAGAAAAGAGAGAGAGAGAGAGAGAGAGAGAGAGAGAGAGAGAGAGAGAGAGAGAGAGAGAGAGAGAGAGAGAGAGAGAGAGAGAGAGAGAGTCACTTGGTTTTTGTCCTTTTTACGTCAATTATACCGTAGTAATGTTTATAAAATATGTGGTAATAACCATGCACATAACTACATTTTAAAGCTCTGTTAGTTGTGCTTAAATCATGCGAATTTCATGCATTTTGCGACAAAGCTAAATAAATACTGCGTTCAACAAAAAAAGTGTTTTAAAGTTTTGATCCTTTATTAAAAAAAAATGTTATATTAATGAGTACTTTAACCATTTTAAAATTGAAATTGGTGATATCTATTTACATGAACTTCTAATTTTCTCTCTTTTAATAACTTGTTCATGATTTTTTTTTGTCCTACACAATTTCTATCAGTGACTGTCTGAGCCTTGCTGAAAATTGGAAAGAGAGTGAGTCAGAAAATAGGAAAGGTTAATAAAGAAGCAGGCATTTTAAGAGTTAAAAAAAAAATGATAATAAATAAATAAAAGGACGGCAGATGTTCAATTTGATATGAAAAATATTCCCTATTTGTCGTTAAGAATTCGCCAACCCGAATTATACAAGTTTCCTGATCCTTAAATTACACAAATTTCCTCACAGTGTAACAAAAAGTGTGAGAAAAGAAATCCACCAGACATATTTAATAACAACTCAGCATACAACAAGGGTGAATTTTACTTTTTCTGTTTATTTTTTCTGTGTTATAACAAATTACAAATTATCATAATAGTTATGTATAAAGCTGGATATAAAGATATTGCGTTCTACTAACAAATAAACTGCATAAGGGAAGTTATCACAATTATTCGTTTTTCTTCGTAATGGAATTTTCTTCGTGTAGACGATGTATTGTAAATGGTGACAATGTTGTAAAGGTTGTTTGAAAAAGAATGAAAGAAAAATAAACGTACACATACAATTTTTAAGCTGTTCCAACCAAGACTGGTCCCATAACAAGATGGGGATCGGATAAAATAACGCTTTTTGTTTCAATGAAATACCACCTCATTTTGAACCGTAGTAAATTTTATCAACATATTTTCTCGGAGTATTAGCAATAAATGAAGTTTTAGCACAAAACAAAAACAATTTCCACAAAATTTATAAAGCGAGGAAACTCAGTGTCCTTCTTGCGTTCTATCGGCCTTGCAGCTATCCCCTCTCGCTTTTATCTCAAAACATCACCTATCTCTGAGAGACACACGAGCTTCCGCATACAGATACAGAAATTGCACATTCCAGTTTATTGCTTGACATGAACATGTTGAAATCTGAAATCGAAAGACATAAAACAAGCTTACAAGCAACAACAATATCATGAACGGTTGCGTTCGCCATCAGTTTAATGATTCTTATGAGTTAATCAATACTCGATAGATAAAACCAACAATAACAATATGAAGGCTGAGTCGAAATCTTTTCTTATATCATTCATACCAAGTTAACACTTTCACTTGTTCATATATAAAGAGGCAAGTGCTTATGACAGCTTAATCAATCATAAAGCTTCCAATGATTAGTAAGATATGATAATAATAATAATAATAATAATAATAATAATAATAATAATAATAATAATAATAATAATAATAATAATAAGAAGAAGAAGAAGAAGAAGAAGAAGAAGAAGAAGAAGAAGAAGAAGAAGAAGGAGGAGGAGGAGGAGGAGGAGGAGGAGGAGGAGGAGGAGGAGGAGGAGGAGGAGGAGGAGGAAAAGGAGAAGAAGAAGAAGAAGAAGAAGAAGAAGAAGAAGAAGAAGAAGAAGAAGAAGAAGAAGAAGAAGAAGAAGAAGAAGAAGAAGAAGAAGAAGAAGAAGAAGAAGAAGAAGAAGAAGAAGAAGAAGAAGAAGAAGAAGAAGAAGAAGAAGAAGAAGAAGAAGAAGAAGAAGAAGAAGAAGAAGAAGAAGAAGAAGAAGAAGAAGAAGAAAAAGAAGAAGTAGTAGTAGTAGTAGTAGTAGTAGTAGTAGTAGTAGTAGTAGTAGTAGTAGTAGTAGTAGTAGTAGTAGTAGTAGTAGTAGTAGTAGTAGTAGTAGTAGTAGTAGTAGTAGTAGTAGCCGTCGTGGTAACAAAAATATAAGTAAGTGATAATATAAAAATACCACAATCACATAATAATAATAATAATAATAATAATAATAATAATAATAATAATAATAATAATAATAATAATAATAATAATAATAATAATAATAATAATAATAATAATGATAATAATGATGATGATGATGATGATGATGATGATGATGATAATAATAATAATAATGATAATAATAATAATAATAATAATAATAATAATAATAATAATAATAATAATAATAATAATAATAATAATAATAATAATAATAATAATAATAATAATAATAATAATCAAAGGGGAAAAGAATGAAAAGAAGAGGAAAGGAGGGAAAGTGTAGCGACATCAGCACAAGGATAAGGAGATGGACGACTGCATCGAGATAAGAAGGTAATAAGAACTCAACGGTGGGGGAGGAGAAGGAAAATGAGGAGAGGAGGAAAAAATGAGAAAGAGCTGGGAGATATTTGAAAAAAAAAAAGGAGTTGGAGGAGGGAGAGAAGCAAAGGAAGAAAAGAAATGGCATGCATATGCTAACCATTTTAATTTTACCAAATTTTTTAATGTATCCTGTACATATTGATTGGGTGCAATGCTTACAATTTCACTTGAATATAGAATTTTTAGTTAAAATTATTTTCAGCTTTTTTTTTCGATCAAAATATATTAATTTTTTTATTAGGGCGCGATCGATTACTTATTGATTTTTTTTAATTTTGCCGACTTGAGTGCTTGATTATTTATTCATCTCCTATTGTCTCCGACAGTGTTGTACAGTGATGCTCCTTTTAGCCTCGATTATCTTCTCCATTCAATTCCCACACGGTGTTTTTAGAGAAGAAAAAGAGTTGGTTTTAATGAAAGCGATCTCCTAACACTTAGCCAAGGATTGTAACTCAGTATAAAGGTTTATGTGGGTAGGATTGCCAGAGTTGTTCATCTTTGTTAATTTACATAAAATGCATTGACAGGTATTCATTAACTTTATATATAACCTCTTTTTGTCTTCAGATTTCGAATTACGCATGACTTTGTCTTTCATACATCTATCTCTCCCTTTCAATTGTTCTGCCTTCCCGTTGGTTCGGAGCTGTATCAAAACACTTGATTCATTTTAGAAAATCATCGTAAAGAACTCTCCACCAACAATATACATAATATACTTTGATGTAAAATTATGGAAACTACACCACACTATACCGCTCTAAAACTTGCACAGTGTCAAAATACCTGTGATAACAGTAAGTTACAAAAATCTTCAACAATTGCAAAATCGTGCATAATTTTATATTTTGTAAATTAATAAGGGCTTTTTCACGAATAAGAGCAGTTGTAAAGTGCGTTGTGAACATGACTAAACAAACCACAATTTTAACAAGACGTAACGCCTCAAACGGCATAAGGAGCGAAATGAATGTTTAGAAATGGATGATTCATTTACAAGCCAAGAAAATTCCTACAGCTTTTACTTGGCTATGTTCTGGTATAATGCATTGCTAAAATGAAGCCACACAAATCTAGATTTTCTACAATCAAGATAAACGCTGCTTTGAAACTGTAGCGCACAAAATCTATACTATAGAAAATCTTTAAAGTTGAAGACTTCTTATTCTAAGGGAATGATAAGAGAAAGATCACAGCGCCATGTGGCTGTACTGCAGTGAGTTTTGTTACATAACATTACAGATTGCTTGATTCGTGGCCAGTGCTACCCAGCGTCGGTAACAGTGTTGATGATGGTGATGGGGATGATAAAGATGATGGCAGCGAAGTTGATGAGACCAACAGTTCATGCTCGTCCTTGTCGAGCTCTAGATCAATCTCGGTTTCCTCTAGAATGACGTTGCCGTCCTCGGTGGAGCAGGATGATGACGCAGGCCTGGAGCTAGTCCCTTCATCGAGCATATCTACAATAGCTGGGGTGCTGTCTTTTAAACTCAGCTCTTTGCACCTCGGCCTGTTATTACACTCAGCTCGCCTACCAACTTGTTGCAAAGAGATCTGATTTGAGGTGTTTCTTAATATTTCTTTGTTAGATAATGGAAGAGCAGACACGGCGTGTTTGGTGCGAGGAGTCTTTTCTTTCTCTTGCGATGAATCCGTGAACCAATGGATTGAAGCACTGTCTCTCTGCGCATTGATTGAGTCCCCAAATCCCGAAGGGAGAGAGTCTGCCTGTTTCAGAGACCCAGAGGTAGTGGTTTTTGGAACTCTGCGAGGTAAACTGTTTGTGCTGTGGCAGTCGAGGATCTCTTGTGCTGGAGTCGTGTATTCTTCAACTGATTTCGATCGCCGTTTCCGCTTTGTATGGGGAAGCGTTGCTGCAGGTACTTTGTACCCATTTGCTGCTTTGAGGCGATTGTAGCCAGATATACTGGGCTGGCTGACCACTGGACGAATTGAAGCTTTGTCTGAAGGTGGACCGCCTCTGCCTGCCGTCTCCGACTCGCTCCTTATCAGAGGGGGTCTGGGTGCACGCACGGCACACTCGTTGAAGGAAAATGTGTTGAGGTGAGGACCGGCATGAGTTTTTACCTTTCCACTGGCTATGAATGTATCAACTGGTGGAGAACCTGGGAATTGCCGACTAGATTTACTCTGAATAATGCCACTGGTGCCTGTTCTGGGCGCACTAAGAGCGCAAACTTCAGCGTTGTTACTTTTGCCATTTGAAAGCCTAACGACTGTGTCCGCACACTTTCGTCCCGAAAAGTTACTGGGCTCTGGACGAATGCCACGTTTATCTACAAGAGGTTTTTGACTGACCAGAGACGATGCCATCGCATAGCGCTCTCCTCTACAGTGCTTATCAACATGTTTGGCTGAGGCTGCCATGTGACCTGGCTCCTGCGGCAAAGAACTCTGACGCATAAGCATCTTTAAATTTGGTGCAACGCTTTGTCCGCATCTTCTCTTTTTCTCTGTGGCTGATCCTTTGGTCTGCAAAAGATACAATATAAAGTGGGTTTAGAGTAATATGATTGCTTATGGCAATTTTTGTTTCGTGAATAGCAAAAACTTTAAAAAAATTAAAAAAGGAAAAAAAAATAGACCATACATCTTTATATTTGTAACAAAATACTTGCACATGCACTATATCAAGTGGCCAACGTTGAATAATTAAAATCTGAATTTAGAATATTGAAATGCTGAGAAATGGACGCTAGAAATATTTTGAAACAATATAAATTTTTTTTTCTACCGCAGTTGTGAATATAGAAGCAGGCGCAATTTAAAAAATTATGGAATTGACATAATCAATATGTAAGTGGTAAATGTTAAAAGAGGTCAAAGTATAAGACGCATGGAATGAAGCTTTTTAGCAATGCTCTCCATCCAGTCACTGATGAGACCAACCTTTTCTTGCCTAGGGTTGACAGCTTTAGCGTTGCTGCTGGTGCTGCTGCTACTACTGCTGTTCCTGATCCTGACATGACCGTCATCACAGCTTATGCTCCGGTTAAACTTGTTAGCTCTCGGTTTCACTAAGATATTTTGCTGTACCTCACCGATGCCAGCCGATGCATTGCCACCAACGAGTTTTGTCCTTTTTTTCGTACCGTTGCCCCGGGTCTTGCTTTTTTTCATGCTTTTATTACCGAGAATGTCCAGTGGGACGATTTCATCACTGATATAACTGCTGAAATCTTTACTGCAACTGGCAGCTATGTTGCTCCTATTGCTGATCTTGCTGCTATTGCTACTGCCGCTGCTGCTGTGGACAGCAGGCTTGTTCTTTATAGCGTTGCATGCAGAGTCCTTACGACTCCAACCCATGAACTGTGTGGCGTTTATTTCTAGGACAGCATTTTGACCCAGCTGGTGCCAGGAGAAGGATCGGGTTATGCACTTTTCCTTTGAAGTCAAAAGGGGCATCGGAATGCGGACACTTGGTTGCTGGAGAGAATAAAAATAAACACAAAATAGATCGATAATAAATTTTATAGGAATTAAGCATTTATAATCTACGACTTGGAACAGAAATAAAGCTACAAGATTTAGAAATTCATTTGGCTAAAAGTTATACATACTGTAGAGAGCCTGTATTATCGCACTTTTCGGAGCAATTTTAACTACATTCATTCTGTTTTACATACCATGAGAGAAGACTAAATGCAAAAAGCAACCGCGTTATGTAAAAAGTGAAAAATGTAAGACAAAATATGAACTTTTGAAAGATTTACAGAAATAAAAAAGCTCATTCCTATATATTCTTCTGGGTAAAAATGATGAGCCACTGACACAAAGAGCAATAACTCTTATTTAATCAGGCATATTCGTGCTATCCCTGTTACCTTCACAGCAGGTTCACAAGAAATATTTTCTTTCAATTATTCTCTTTAAGCTATTATTTGTTAAGTATTATTAATTTAGTTTGTGAGCTAAAAAAATCTTGGTTTACTTAGATTGATATATAAACGTTATTATTTCTCTCTTTTGGTTAACTCAAATATTTAATTTTTCATGCGTCGCTCTCTCCTTGTCTGTGGCTCTCTATTTTTATCTCTATTTGGCCTTATCCTTTTTTTCTTTTTTTTTTTTTTAATCTCTGTATATATTTTTTTACGCTGAATCATCCGCTTCTTGCTCTGTGAGCTTAACTTTTTGATAATATAACAAACGCTGAATAAGCTTTATTAAATTATCATTTTTTTTTCTCTTTTTTTTTTGGTTTGTCATTCCACCTAAAATTTTAAGTTTTCCTGTTAATCGCGATATTACAGTAGTTCAGTATCACGCTTAGCTGCTGCTTTTCAAGTTGTTATAAAACCTTGCTTAGAGAGCAGTAAAGGGACAATTAATATGACAGAATTCGATCGATATTTTCACATAATTTCTCATAGATCCGTAGTTTTTGGTTGCGGTTATTGTCTTTCCTCCAGTCCTGGCCTGCTCAAAAAGAATTTTTACGGTGTCCTATAAATTAATGCTCTATTTAGGTAAATAGTTAAATTAATATATTTCTCAATCAACCAAAACATCTGATCATATGTCTCACCGATTTTTGTCGGAAAAGTGTCGGCTCGTGCCATCGTCTGTCTGTCTGTGTGCTCGCTTCCGCGGTGGCCACTTTCTTTCTTTTACGTTTTACAAATATGACGTCATCACTTTTAAATACTTCTGACGGGGATTCGGTGAAACCTTTCCTTTTTTCTCCTTTTTCTAAAGAACCTGTGGGAAGAATCAGAGTAAGGAGAATTATTAATTAGAAAATCATAATTAAGGATGTATGTTTTCAAAGGAAAGCAACATTTCGGAGAAATTTTATTTCAGGTTATTTCCTTGCGATGAAAGATGTTATGAGGGTTTCAAAGAACATTTTTGGAATCTATGACTCCGTGGATGCAACTCCAATACCTTTGATTTGTGTTTTGCAATGCCGTTTTATCTTCTGATTCAATGTGAAGGAAAAGTTATCTAAGCGTCAAGTTTTATTTAATGAGAAGTGCCCTCATATTTCTGCTAAAAGAGACAAAGAATTGTTGGAAAATCTCTTTTCTTTTATGCAAACAAAATTGTACCTAAGGCGCTTACACAAAGAAACGCAAAGTCACACATATAGACATATTTCAAATAAGATTTTATAACAATAATATGCAGAGGCAATTTTTATAAATTCCGAAAAGAAATGTTGTTCCGATAATTGGACCAAAAGTGCAATATGAAAGCACAATGAAAATTCAAATGTTTAAAATTTCATACATTTAAACAGAGTTTTTCTCTTTTTACATTTGAAACCTTTAATTTTGAAATGAAAGAGTGCGGTAAAATCTCATTATGAAAAGATGACTCCAGCCTTGTGATTGCCTAATCAAAGATTCAATGACTGGTCAGTTTTTCATATAGATTTGATCAGAAGAAAATATTGTAATGTGGATTCATCGAAAGACAAAAAAAAAGAATATTTTTATGTGCAACAAATCAACATATTACAGACAGGAAGAGAGACTTAAGATCTTGGTGGGGATAGTTAATGGTCGAAAATCCATTAAAATTCTACACAACTACCCTGACTAGCTTCAATATCTCTGAAATATCATATTCGACAAAAGCAAACATCAAACAAATCAATAGCCTTTCTTATCCTTTGATTAAATAAATCAATAGCCTTTCTTATCCTTTGAACGAAATTGACAGATCTGATACTTTGATAATCAGATGTATCTACGAAAGGCAGGATAAAGTTTCAAAGCAATAGTGTGAAGTTTCAAGACGAAGATAAGCATGATTAACTGTTATTTGATGCTGACCTGAGGATAAGTTACATTGAGGATTGCTGTAGGCGTGGTTCAAGATGGCCGTGTGCCTCATGTCACGAACTTTCCCTCCCTTGCCGCCCTTGTTAGCTTTGCGCATGCCTGGAGAAACCGGAAGTAGAGAGGTCTGGGACAGGCTAGGTACACGCACACCTACTGGGCTGAACTCGACACGGTCTGTGCGAAATATTGGTTGCAAGAAAGTGGGAAGGAAGGAAGATAAAAATAAAGGAAGCATGCGGAGATGAGAAATTATGCGTGAAAAGATATTGCAAAGGTTGAAAAAAAATCTTCCTAAACCCACATGTAGCTGACGGCTGAAATTTCTCTAGATATGAGGTGTGCTTCACAAATCAGTTTTGCAGTGACTCTAATTATCGATAGCATTTTTCTATGTTGCATAAAGACCTGATGATAAGAAGTTAAAAGAAGATATGTTGATGATGACGACGATCCTCATGATGATGATGATGATGATGAAGTTAACGACGACCACGACAATGATCACGATGATAACGGATATTATGATTATGATTGCGATGACGGTGACGATTATAATTGTGGAGAAGATGATGGTAGAAATGGTGTTGGTGATAGATAAGATGTTAACGATGATAGTCTGCAAATGATGATTTCAATGATGGGGACAATGATGATAAATAGAGCCATGCCTCTACATGATATCTACTACGATCGTAACTATGAATATGTGCAACACAACATGGAAAATTTCCCAGTGTGTGAATGTGGGAAATCAGCTAGTCATGTACTTTCCTAATGTATTTAATGACCATTTTAGAGTTTATAACGAATGTTAAGGGTTTCTCCAAAAAGTGCTTCAAAGTGCTCTGCAATGCAAGAATTGTTAGCTGCCCATTTATTTTAATCTTTATGTTAAAAATTCATTAAAAGGGTCTAACGATGGATTTAGATTTATTAGAAATAAGCTAACTAATCTTATTGTTCTAAAGTCCAATACTCGCAATTTTCATATCTCCTGCTGGATCAAACGTCATTTCCAAAGCCCTTGTGACGCTGATAATTTTGACATTTAATAGATTGATATTCTCAAAAAAATTGGGCTATATCAGAATAGATGAAAGAATATAGCAATAGGCATGGTCATCTCAGCATTGCTCACCAGTAACAGTGTTGAGTCCATCGAGGCTGATGTCAATGCCCATGTGGGTGTGGACTGTTGGGAAATACTCCACATGGCTGCTGCACCTATTCTCTGTGGCTCCCCACTCTCGCCGAGTCTTGCATGCCCTTCGAATCTTCTGCTCATTCGAAGTTAAAAAAAAAACCCAACATGTATCGATATTAATATGGAGTATGTGAAAAGGACCGTTAAACTATTTTTGCCTTATTCAATCCATACATAATTAAACACTTTTAGGCTCAGTCAAAAGTTCAAACGAGAGCCTGAGGCATTCTAGAAGTTCTATTTATATACACATGGTTGGCATTACGCTTCCAAACCAGAAAGGTCATAGTTCAAAACCTGACTGATCATGTGTGACGTGGATTATTTCAAGTCTAAAATAAGAACCTGCATCTATGCAGAAAAAGAAATTGCGTCAGATCGACGCACTGATCAAAATTAATCTACTCCAAATTACATTCGGTATATTGATTGGTAATGTTTCATATAAAAAAAAGGGCTTGAAGGGTTAAGAATTGTGCAAAACTTATACTATTCTATCTCATTTGTTTAAAATCCAGTGTTACAGAAACGTCAAAATAAGTCATATAAGCTGCAATATGTATTTTTATATGTAAGATGCACTGAAAATGACCAGCATTACTTTAAATTCGGTGTCGGTCCGGAGTTAATGGGACAAGTTAATGTTGGAGCCTTCTATTTTATGAGAATAAATAAAACGATAAGAACAAGGGTTGAAGAGCAAAATCTTTCTAACGCTACTAACCATGTTGGAAGTGAAGCAAACAAAGCAATATTAAGTTTCACAAGGCATCTAGGTAGACTGTAAAGTTACTCATCCATAGTTAAGTAATTAAAGAAACTATGATATTTTTACGCCAATAGTATAAACAGTACAGGTAGCAGAAGAATTGAAAAAAATTAGATTAATTTCTATTTTATAGATTCAAAGCCTTTTCTTATTGGGGAAGAAATAAAATAAATAACGTAATGTTGGTACTGTTCGCATTATTCTACACCAAAGTTTAACATCTATCAGTTCTTCAATTTTATTTCAGTCTATCTTATGTAAAGTTAGGTAAACAATTTATTTCGTTTGAATTGGAGCTCAAAATGAAACAGTGATTTAAAAAAAAAAAAAAAAATTAAAAGTTCAACTTAAAGAAGATACCCATTTTATTTACTCATATGCTTTTTGTCCCAGTAGAATCCCTCGCCGCGCCCGTCTGGCCAATGTTCCATAGATTTTCAACAGGTAGTAAAAGATTTATTGCTCTATAAAACTGTGAGCGAGACTTAGGGGACATTAGCTGATTTAGAACTAGAAACATAATTCCCGCCAAACTTACTTCCAATAAAATTCCGGATCGCGACTTGGAGACCTCATGACATGCGCAGACGATAATCGGAACCTGTAGAGTGACCAATGGCAGCATGCCGATCAGACATGTAAACCAGGGTTGCTCGGTTACGGGATCCGCCCCACCAGATAAAAGAGACGCCAGGGAGACGATGATCAATATCTGAAAAGAAAAAGTCCGCAATTGGGTGAATTATATAAAGAGGGAAACATGTCTTGGCGAGCTAGGCATATATATATATATATATATAATATAACACTGTCTTTGTCGTACAATTCTATCGATGGTTAGCTAGCCTAACATAAGCTGCCCAGAAGGGAGTGAAAAAATATGAAATAAATGGCAAAGGCAGTATGTCATATTTTTTTATAAGAATCCATAAAAAAGTAATGAAATAAATTATATAATATAAATTGCCACTATAATAATACTTTATCGATATCTTTGCACTATCTGACCAATAAAATTCAGTCTACAGAAACAATAATATTCACCTACATACATAGTAACACTGATTTCATAACTACCTGGACGAAATGTACACGTATTTTTCAAAAGTTCTATCACCAATGACATTAACACGGATGAGCACTTACCAGTAGTAAACAGGGAGACACACAGCCCCACATTCCTCTCCACCACCAGCCAACCTCGGAGTTGATCATACGGCTTACATCGCCGCTGAACCTATTCACTCCGTATACCCAGGCGAATGCACTAACAACAAGACCACTTGTGAATAGCTGGGGCAGGCCAGACAAATATCGGTCGAGGACGTTCACCACGTTAAATCCAGCCTGCAAGACGTCACAGATGACGTGGTGGTTACAGCTTTAAAACATGAAACATTCATAATTTGTTCTAATTATATCTTCCGTTACGGTTGTTTTCCATGGCAGCACCGTTTTACAGATCATAGGCTACATATTGTTTGTGACGAACTAGAAAGAGCTGTATAAAATATATCTTGTCGAAATTGTAGCAGTATTTCCGAAATCTTTTTTCTCCCTAGATAAATAGATTCTGCAGCATTTGAAGTTTCTTCGTAGCACATCGATAACAACTTTTGGTTAATGGACTAAATGTACGTATCCTCTCCCAAGAAATGTGACGTGAAACATTATAAATTACAATGTACAAGATAATAGTATTGAGAATCAAGTCTTATCCAGGATATTTCTGAAAACAGGTGATTCTACCACCAGTGTGAGCAGCCTCCGCTTTAAGGCTCTCTAATATTTTGAACTTATTAGACTTATTGGTATTTACCCTCATTACCAATAATTATTATCTAAGAATCTATCACCTGCATGACCATAGATTAGAAGTAAACTATTATTTGAACTGTCTAGTACTAATGCAGTCGAGATACATAAGCGCCGGTTATTAGATTGAGGGAGCAATTTTACATGACGGGATCGAAATGTGTTTGCTGAAGGGTATAAGGTCACTAAAGAGAGCATCACCATGTGATTATCCATATCATTTTAAATATACAAACCACAATAAAGATAGTTTTCACGAAGCGCATCACTTCGATAGAACAGTATAGCATGAGGTTTCAGTAAGCGGACCCCACCTGCACCATTAGGGTTAGGCCCAGAAGAGACGCAACAGTACACAATCCCAAGACCAGCCACACTCGCTGTTTCTTCAGTTGTCCGGGGAAGATCTCCACTAACGAGGTGACTGCTGTCGCCGTCATGCTCGCACAGGTGAACACGCCACACACGACCAGCGTGAGGAAGGCCAGGCCAGACCAAAACAGACTGCCAGGGAGGTGAAGCGTGGCCTGAGAGAAAGCCACAAACGGCAAACCCAAGTCTATAGGAAAAATAATGGGGACTCAGATTTAAAAAAGGGATGGGGAGAAGTATGCCGGACGGAAGTAAATTGCCAAAGAAACGGCGGACATTATATAAGCCTTTTTCTGCAGCATACGAACCCATCTCAGTAAATGGTAGAAAAAAAAATTGCAAAACATTTGAGAAGAGTTAGCATAATGATAGCGAAACAATAATATTTTGTTCCTTCCAATGTCTGACAGAGATTACAGTGGTGGAAGGTTAAGAGATTACTACCATGAAGTTAAACGCTTTGCCTCTTAAGCAAAAGTGAGTTATAATATACGAAAGAATACAAAAAATTCAAGATGCTTAGCCTATAATGATCACCCTATAATAGTGAGGCGACAAATCATTGTGCAATTAAAGAATGCTATAAATTCCAATTTTTTTTAATCTTTATTCAAAACCTATTCAGTATACTGACAAGAAATCCCGATTTACAAAGAAATTTGCTTTAAGGCTCTTGATCCGCAGGCTAATCTTTTGTTTTGTTTTCATATAATCTTTCTAGTCAAAATAAGAAGCTCATATTGAATATCATGCTTTCAGTTCTACATCAAAATATTATTACGATGTATTTGAAGGTTGTTGGAAGCATAGCTTACCCGCCCTGGCAACAGCTTCCACAGGCTGGCCTGCGGTGTATCCCAGCGAGCCCAAAACAGCAAACACCACTAGACTGGCCATCACGCTCACCATGGAATCGACGCCAAAAACGATTGCAGCTTCTCTATTCAAACAAAATATAAAATTTATAATTACCGTACTTGCATAATACAACCTTTTCCGCCAACTGCCGGCAGAGATTTTTTTTTATCTTTCCTATATGAATTGTCCACCTCTTCATTGAAAAATAAAGAGCAATGGAAAGGTGGAATAATTTTTAATACGTAAAAAGATATATTTCTGAACTTTAAGACTAAGACTGAAAAAGGACACAGATTTAATGATGATAATGATACCAAAGCATATTCAAAATACTGATAAAATATGGGGACAGTAGGTTTCAGCTAGAGTAACGTCAATGTGATACTCACGTGAAGAGGTCGTTGTTAAATCTATTGTATGTCCCCATAGCAACTAAAGTGCCCGAACCCAGAGACAGAGAGAAGAAAACCTGGGTTGCTGCGTCCCTCCACAGCTGACCTCGGCTCAGAGCTGACCACTGAGGTGTGAACAGAAACCTGGATTGGATTAAGAAAGTCCATTCTATTAAGTTTTTCTTCTTCCATTCAATGATATTTTGACGACCTTTCACTGTAAAAGTAGAGATGTGTATTATTGTTCTGTACAATATAATGTTATGATTTTACAGAAACAAAGACATTTAATGATATTATTGGAAACAACGTGAACAAATAACTTTTATTATACGACACATTGAGCATTTTATTTCATCACACCAACACAACTGATAGCTGCGGTAGAACTTTGAAAAGTCAGCACCTACCTGAGCCCATCGTTTCCACCGTCAAGAGAAGTGGCCCTCACAAACAAAATCAACAGCGTTAATGTTGTCACACTCAGGATCAGGTAAGTCGTCTGCCGGGGAGACGAAAATATCAAAGACCGTCAAAAACAATACAAGCTCTTGATGAATCTTCATGACTGCTCGAATTAAAAGAAATTTGTTTTTAATAACTAAATTCGATCTTATAAATTTGCAGAGGAAGTGATAAAAAGAAATATTTTGTCTAAATTATACACGATGTGAACTTTTTCCCAAGTATCTACAAAAGTAAAAGGTGATATTATTTTGTATCCGTAAGATAGCTTGCCTGAAACCTTTTTGACATCTTATCCTGTTCCACATAGTTATGCTTACATAGAAAAGAAACCGTGCAGCATCCCTCTGATGCCCAGCTTCTGGTGTCTGAGCACTCACCTTTTCCCCTGGTTTGACGCCTTTTATCAGTGCAAGAACCACCATGATCCAGACTGTGACCAGACACAGACTGAGCTGCCATCGCAGTTCTCTAGGCTCACCCCACTGGTCTGAGGTATCCACCACAGACCGGCTTTCAACGGCAGAGGGAGGAGGGGGGAGAGACGGAAAGGTCAAGAGAGATGTCAAACAGATTCCGTATGTGCAATACGTGGCCGTTCGAGATTTGTGGTAAAAAGAACCATCAGACTTATCAGAAAAAAAATGTTGTATCTGTTCCTCTGAAGCACTACATGGTTATTTTAGGCCCTTTCTTATACATTAAACAAGGTTTCGACATGCAGGGCGTAGTTGAAATAATTGAATCTTACAATCATGTACAGCCAAGACATGTTTTGAAGACGTCGTTCTAAATATTTTATGAAAAAACTGAAGACTCTTCAGATTGGAGACAGCCATGAAGAGAAAATTTACTTGCAACGTTTTTCCGTTTTGTTGTTTAGTTTTCTATCACATTTTTCTACTATACATTTTTTTTTACATTTTCCTTGCTCCTTTTCACAATTTATTGTCAATAAACAGAATGCTCAATTTCAAGAAAAAATTTTTAATTTTAACTCTTAGAAAAAATAACCTTATCGCGCTAGAGGTGACGCAATGCTACTGCTATCTTTTTGTTGATGGCCATCTAGAATAGTCATCGCAATCTCTTAGATAAATGATAAAAAAATGAATTAACCAATCACTTACTAAAAGTATTCAGCCACGGAACTGCTGATAGCATCGTTGCCAACATTCTGCCCCAACTCAGTACAATTGGAGTCGAAGCTGCTGCTATTGGTGGTATTGAGGTCAACTTTGTTGCTGCTGTTTAGGTTCTCACACCGGCTTGCAGTTATGTCTAGAGTGAGGCATGCTGGGTAGGAAGAATCAGCCAGCAATAATTTGTGCTACACGGTTATAAACGTCATGGCTTGTAAGTAGATATGGACTTTGTCAAAAAGTTTTTCAGCTCCACATCAGGTATGTTAATTATATAATAAGCAAAAACAAGTATAATTGAGAAAATCTCTTTTTGAGAAACAGCAACGAAGTGATAGAGATACGCTTTCAATCTTAATAATTTTTTGTTCGGAAAAGTGATCTTGAAATTTTACATCTTCTTAAGTTTTACTAATAATAAAATAAACAAATGTAATAAGTAGAAAAGTAAAGATGTGTAAAAAGATAAATAGATGGAAACTTAAATGGATGAATGAGAGAGAGAGAAAGAGAGAGAGAGAGAGAGAGAGAGAGAGAGAGAGAGAGAGAGAGAGAGAGAGAGAGAGAGAGAGAGAGAGAGAGAGAGAGAGAGAGAGAGAGACAGAGAGAGAGAGAGAGAGAGAGAGAGAGAGAGAGAGAGAGAGAGAGAGAGAGAGAGAGAGAGAGAGAGAGAGAGAGAGGGAGAGGGAGGGAGAGAGAGTATTTACGGACTTTGAACTCACAGTTTGTATTCCAAATATTGTTGCAATTTCCCCATGGTGTCACTGACGTCATAGAGGTCACCAGGTAGAGCATTGCCCAGGAGGAGATCACCCCATAATAAAGTGACGTTAATCCTGAGATAGCTACCATAGAGTAGCCCACCCCTGCAATGATTACCAAGAGTTGCGAAAGCTGAACTTAATTAATGAGGAAGAGTTAAGAAAAGACAACTGCACAGCTTTTAGGTCAAGAGATATATAATGCTTATAAGCGTGTTATAGTTACTGAAATATAAGATCCTATACCTGCTGGAGTAGATTCGTATACATGTAAAGAAATTTGTTTTTATTTTCTTTGTTATTTACGCTTAAATTTTCAGATTTGATATCTGCAGTCTTCTATATGAATCTAAAACAAAATTAACAATGAGGACACAGTGTCCACCTTTGAAGATTGGCACGGCTTTCCACACTCTGATCGGCCCCAGTGAGGAGTACTGGCCGATGGCCGTCTCAAGGATGAACAGGGGAAGGCCGCACGTAAAAAGGAGAATGAAATAAGCGACGAGAAAGGCACCTAAAAAGAGGAATATCAAAATATGCTTTTTATGATATTACAAATATTTACAATTTTCGCGTGAATATGTTAATATACTTCAATTTGGTAAAATGACATAGGCTTTGATAGACTTTAACAACAATTTCAAAATATTTTGCAGTCCCATATTAGTGCTAAACAGTGAGCTGCTTAAAAAACAAAAACAAATTAAACAAAACAAAACATAATACTGCTTGTAATATGGCTGGGAAGGTTTCAACACAGAGTCAATTGATTGCTGCGTCTATCAACATGAAGAGCTCGATTTAAAGCTGAAAACTTTGATACATTTTTTTTATAATTATGGGACGGAAAGGCAAAAAGCCTCTT
>JAWDGP010003399.1:750000-760000 GCA_033675545.1 Elysia crispata | reverse complement strand
ACCATGATTTATAATAATTGAGCAGTGTCAAAATTTAGGGCTTGGCAAAATTCTTTCAAGTATGAAACATTTGTGAAAATATGAAAAGAAATACAAAGACATGAGAGGGCAACTCAGACAAGAGAAGAGAGACAAAGAGAGAAAGAGAGAGAGAGAGAGAGAGAGAGAGAGAGAGAGAGAGAGAGAGAGAGAGAGAGAGAGAGAGAAAGGGGGGGGGGGGGAGAAACAAAGAGACAAACACAGACAGGTTGAAAAACAATGCGAGCAAAGGGTCAGAGTGAGAGTGAGAGTGAGAGAGAGAGAGAGAGAGAGAGAGAGAGAGAGAGAGAGAGAGAGAGAGAGAGAGAGAGAGAGAGAGAGGGAGAGGGAGGTCTACTTGCTACGGCACAAAGCAAAACGATGTGATACGATGTAAAGGATTTTATGACTCGCCAAGGCCGCGAAAATCTACGGTGTAACGATTACACAGTGCGACAACGCTTTGGCAAAATATCCACTGAGAGGAAATCTTTCATAAAATCAACGATCATTTACACTTTTTGATATACCATGTCTGTGATTTTGGGTCTCTGTAGTTTTAAGATATTGCATTATTGGCTTCTTTTTTAGAGAAAAATTTCAATCTGAATCTTACCCTGTTATTACCAACGGGATGGATTTTGTGATAGTTTCACAAATCTAGGCGTTTTCTCATCTTTGAGTTTTTTTCTTAATTAAGTTGTAAAAAATATGGCCTCATTAAACAGTGATTGCTTCTTAATTCATTGTACACTTTTCATTCCACTGCAGTTCTTAGAAACGTGAATGCATTCCTCTTTTAATTTTTGAAAAAAAAAATTCTGATAAAAAAAATAAAACCAACTAAAAAATTAATTTAGTGCCAATATTTTATCGTAATTTTTCGCAAGTGTTCCAGGCTTAAAGATTGAAATGAAACAGACAGAAATACCTGACTGTCAGCATAATCCTTTAACTATGTGACCAGCGGTTTTCTCCATTTACAAGCAACGTTTATGGAGAACAAGAATTCAATGTTTTCTCGACATTAACGAGTGTTTCTCTCTCTCTCTCTCTCTCTCTCTCTCTCTCTCTCTCTCTCTCTCTCTCTCTCTCTCTCTCTCTCTCTCTCTCCCTCCCTCTCTCTGTCTCCCACTTCCCTCCTTACCACTATCCTCACGCTCTCTATTATCATCTATATCATTAAAAATTTCAAATAATTAATTGGAAGTGTGTCGCTGTGCAAGGTCGTTGCAATTTTTCTACAATCTACAAAAATATTTATGATGTGATCTAAAAAGACAAGTTGATACATATAATTTAGCTACAACTTTTTTTTTTTACGATCAGCCTACCCCTCGATGAACCAAGAGTCAGTCAAATGTTCTTTTCTCAAAATTTAAATCTAACGAGACGCCAACCGTAAGTTGTTATATATCAGTTCAATTTTGAGGGGTGGTAAGTGTTTAAATAGCCATGAACTTAAATAGATCATTCCTCAAGAGTTCATTCCCTTTGCTGGCCATACAAAGTGTGCACACCACAATTCCAAGTTTAATCTGTTTAATGAATTAATTTTTTTCGGGAAAATTGTAAAATAGTTATCAGTCAAAACTTTTAAAACATGCACGAGGTGATGGATTCAAGATTCAAATAATTTGTTCTTCTAGAACTGGTAAGATAAAACAGTACTTTACATCTAAGTGAAAATTTAACATTTTCTTGCTGGCTTCCTTTCAATTCCACACAATACTTTTACCGTCACCCACATTTATCATGCTTATAGCTTTCCCATTTGGCGGCTTTAAGAACATTTGGATAATGTCTGAGACACAACAAGATGTTTCCATCTGTCTATAAATCACTTCTTAATTTACTGATGTCTTTCGTTTCAATCTTGTCCTTGAAAAAATGATACAATGTATAAAAACAGAAAAACAGAAATTGAAAGATTGAAGCAAATAAATAGAACCCGAGGTAAAAAGATAATATATATATATACTTAAATGACAGATGGATATACAGATAGAAAAAAAAGATAAATAGATAGACAGATAGATAGATAAGATACATAGATACAGAGATAGACAGAGAGATGATCAAATAGGTAGGCAAATTCATAAAAAGACAAGTTTGTATAAACAGACATATGGATATAAAAAGTAAATAAAACCTTTCAATTCTAAAAACAATACTGAGCAAACGAAACTGACAACGTAGCGGTGCATGGGTGTGACCTTTACGGCTACAAGATCTAATCTTACATCAGCGTGCAGCACGATAGTAAATTAGCTTGTGGTGTGGCATTAGTCCAGGACTCAACCATCCACCTCCTCTCCAGGTTATCCCCCACAGCGCTAAGACAATCAATACAGTGGTGGACTGAGCAGAAGACGTTGACTTACGGTAAAACAGACTGTACCGTTATCGCTTTCTCGATGCACACATCTTTGACAATTTCATTAGTGGCGTGTCAGTACGGTAATAATTTTACAGAAGCGCTCACAATACAAGAGATAGATCATTCAGGCGACCGCAGTGTGTGTAGACACCTACCTTGAAGTATAGGAAAGGGATGGCGAGGGCAGCAGACGCTAACTGAGATATGGACAGGGAAATGAACGGAGAATATATCAGTAGATTGGAACGACTGTGACACAAGTCAATATATGTGATTTTTCTGGTTCTCTAGTTTATCTGAATTTCACAATCAAAGTCTGTCATTCGATTTCATGCCCTTTGGTGCCCTCTCAACCTCAGCCAATCTCTGTGTCGCTCTCTCTCTCTCTCTCTCTCTCTCTCTCTCTCTCTCTCTCTCTCTCTCTCTCTCTCTCTCTCTCTCTCTCTCTCTCTCTCTCTCTCAAGATTAGTTTATAATTGACAAACAATTGAGTTTTGTCTATTCATTAGTTGTTCCTTTTGTTTCTTAGCAAATATTGCATTGTTTATACTCCTTTAAGTATGAAAAGATACTTTTCATTTGCAAAGCTTCACAACTTAGAAAAATGTCGTTTGAAATAGAAATTTTCGTTTTGCAAATTTAAAAAAATCTTGGCAGCATTATTGAAACTCTTCACTTTATCTCTTTTTCGCTAAAATGCTTGGTGGCTGTGATTGTTAGAATGTTGCTGGGGACATTGCTTTGACTGAAGAATGTATGGTTAAAAGTGTGTTTTTATTTCTTCCGAACTCAATCTGACACCAGACGATGAAGAAAACTATTTCTTTAAATAAAAAGACTAAAAGCAATATAATTCTTACCACATGCTGAACTGAAAAAAGTTGAACGTCATGTTTCGGCTCTGAACTGATCACAACCTCCTGAAAAGACACATATCACCTTTTTTTTTTCTTTTGTGGAAATAATAAACCTCTCGTACAGTGCACATTAAGACCATATTGAATATCTTTCAACTGTTCTTGACATCAAGATAACTTAGACTCCGCAAAAAGATACGACCTGCTCTTATTGGCAATGCATGTAAATATATAGGAACAGTACCTAGAAAAGATATACCGATATCTGAACGAAACACAAACCTTTAGGATGCGAAGTAAATAAAATAATTAGAGGTTTCGGTAAAAATAAACATCTCTTTGTAAACCAAAAAGCAACCTCTAATGACTAGAACTAACATTCGACTCCCTTGAAAAAGAGAGTAAAATCTTATCTGATGGCGTTTTCTCTGAAGATGCCCCAACCTTACAATACTAATTAACCATAGGCGAGGCTCAGTCTTGTCTTTTTAAACTGACAATGCCATTAAGAAAGGCTCTCACATCAATTGGTGTAAAATGACCTATTTCCATTTTATTACGAGCATAATATTAACGTGTAATTGAGAACTCTTATAACATTTTAAAATTAGTGTTGTAATCAATAAAATCAGTCATTTTTATCGTAAAAGCTTTTGATCTTTACCCTTAGTAAGCAAGCCCGACCAAATGCACACCTCCATATGGTTGGTTTTCATTACGCCACTTGATAAACAAATAGCCAAGTGCAGTCATGGAAATATATAAGTATTAAAAATAAATAATGTGACAGTACTAGTTAGCAGTAGATAGCATCATTGAGCCAAGGAAGGTTTCTTGAAAATAAACTCACGCATGTGGACATTTGATCCGCGATATGCACCAATTAATGAATGTGACATTCCTGTGTAGTGATGAGAGCTTATTACGCACCTGTCCGCCAGAGAAGTTGATGATGTTGGGCAAGTACAGGTTAGCAGTCAACATTGCCAGGGCGTTGGCCGGGCGGAATGGATCAGGGTGACAGATGACGTAATCCGGAAGGTCAGCCTGAGGTTCATGCTCCGGATGGCCCGGCCCCCAGTGAGGGGGTGTGGAGCGAAGCTGTTTAAGGCGCTGTGGGAAACACGAGCGATTCTCCGAGAGTTGTATGAAAATCATGAAAAGTTTAAAAAAAAACCGATTCGAAAATCTACAGAGGAGAAGCAAGAAGAGGTGACAGAGGGCCAGATATGCAGCTTTATTAACAGAGATTGTCGTTGATTAAATGTTTTTTGTCTTAATTTTTCCTACTTTCCAGACTAAATAAGTTGGATGAACTGAAAAATAAAGAAACTGAGACCATAGAGCATAGCAAAGTTAACGATATTTTGTTTACATTTGCTTCTATTTCAGTACGTAATGAAATTAATACTAACACAATAAACTGTGTTTCCCAAAGTCTTCAATAAGAGAGCAGTATGTATCGAACCTGTTTAAAGCTTCCAGGCAGCCTAAAGTAGGCAGTGAGAGACATAGCCAGGCCTGGAAGCAGGATAATCGGGTTGAGCGCCCAGCCTATTCCATGCAGCCACTTCTTGTCTCTGTCCTCAGCAGGGAGGCTCTGCAGCAGATTGCTCGTCAGAAATGAGGTCACGATCATCAGCTGTTAAGAAAGAGTGGAGACTTATAGAGAATCCTTTGCAAACAATTATTGGAAAAGGAATTTCTCAGTGGATCCGAAAAAGCTAGGGTCCGAAGGCGCCTTTTAATTTATTTCAGTTACTTTCGATTAAAAAAATCATGAATTTGGAGATGTATTTTATACTTGCTAGTGCTCGAGAACAAAGCTGAAGAATTATACCAGAGTTAATGAACCATGGAGTTCTATTTATGAGGCGTGTGACGAAAATCACCTATACATTAATATACATTATAGGATTACGAAAACAAAAAAGATAAGTGGGTTAATAAGGTATGAAAAAAATACCTCTCAACCAATACCTAATTGACCTCATTGCAGAACAAAATACTAAATTAGATTTATTTTTTATATCTTTAACTACAGCATATATTCTGATGGATAATAAAAAGGAATAAAACAAAACAAAGGGAAAAGGTACCAAGCCTATCAGTTTGTTGTTTCTACTTAATATTCATTTAGCCTTACTGTAAGAAACAGAGGACATCCCCATCTCCACAACCACTTCCACATCAGACTCTTGTTGCGGCCTGTCATCTCTAAGACACGCCCAGCGAATCTACGTGCACCATAGCCCCACCCCACGACCAGGCATTGGGCTGCTGACAAAAAGGGCGTGGTCAACCGCGTGACTGACATTTGCAGTAAACGCATTACGTGTAGCCCATTCTGTGGAGAAAAATTTATTTTATTTTCTTTATTATATAAATATGCTAAATATCATAATTTATCATATCTACACCTACAATTATACTCGTCCCTCAGTCAATAAACCACTAATGTTAACCAAGGGAATCCAGCGCCATGTCGTCTCTTTATCACTTCGACACTACCCAGTGACATTGACGTTGCGTCCTCGTTCAATATTCTTTACAAGTACAACAGTGTTAGTCCTTCAGAGAGCACTTCAGCTCTACAGCTTCCAGTCTCTTGTCATAACAACACTGTCGCCACACGTAATTGCTTCCACATCACCAGCCATTCCTTGAAATCCTAATCCTATTAACATTGTTATCGACAATTACTAATGATAAAAGCATTACATGTCTCACAGAATTTACAGAAATATACACTCTAAAATCATTTCAAAGCTCGGATGACAACTTTATCCCTAACTGTTTTACAATAATGCGTTAAATGAACTTCTTATATATTCGAGTCTTTTCTCGTTCAAACCTGCGGCCTATAAAAAAGTAAACTTTTATGGTATACCTATATTTTCTGTGGGTTTTTTTTACAAGCCAATCACCTGTGCAGTTACAAGCACATTGAGTGCCATCGATACTGCCATTATCAACCCGAGCAAGCCCAATCTCCATTTTCTAGATCCTTCCTCTAGGTGGAGGAGGTCCACCGCTCCTTGGTGCATGTGCTGAAGGGCGACGGCTCCCTGGATTGTCGCGAACAGAGCAAGAGACACGAAGAAGATACCGCTCCACAGGGCTGGCTTGGGAAGCTGGGTGGTTGCCGCCGGGAACAGGACAAAGCCCAGGTCATAGTCAGCTGTGAACATTTGTGAGGCAAAGGAGGAATATACACATAAGGAATTAAAACAGCTATCACTACGCTTCGGATGTTGATTGCATGAAATGAACAGTACGCGAGATGAGTGTTATAAATGAGGATGAACAATCCTCATGTTAGATGCATTAGTGAAGGATAAATGCAATGGATTTTGTGAAATAGGTTTCATCTTGATATTTCATATCTAATCAGTGGCTGATTGACATCATAATGTCATGACTGGTCGACAAACTGCATTCTCTAATTCTTTTATCCACTGTACCTAGATGTCGATATCACCATGATAAAAACTAATTAGAATGTCAGATTGTTAAAATTTCATATTTTTGGTGGTGAAAGTTTAGCTACTGAAGATGGTTAAAGTTCTGGGAAAACTTAAGTAAAGTACTACCATTTGAGATAAGCGTGCCTTTAATATTCAATGCGCAATGCGGTTTTTTGTGCTAAATCAGATTAAGGTGCATTACAAGTCTTTAAACTTAAGACGACTTCACGATCTCGACTGATTATACTTAATCGCATATATACTCGTGTGCTTTTGTGCAGCTTGACTCACCAAGTCCTTTTATCTGATCTACAGAAACCCGAGCTCTGAGGGCCTCCACGCCAAGCAGCGCCAGGACCAGACAGCCGGACATCACAGTGACCACCAGGGACAGCGACGTTATCGCCATGGCATTCCTAATTAAAAAAAAATAAATAAATGTTTAACATAGTATTTATCGAGACAGAACATACAATTTGTATAAGAACTTATTTTTTTCTGTCAAGTTGCAGAATATGAGAATGAGCAAATGCGGAATGTATTTGTTTTATATTCTTTTTCTTTTTTTTTTTGCGCCAGGAATAACTAATAATTTAATGCATGCGAGTCAGTGGAATGAATACATTCCTACTGCAAGTCCACCAACCTTCAAGATGTATTTGAAACTGTGAGGAAGATAATATTATATAGGAATAACTGAGCTGCTGTGGTGTATGTGTCATTTCACGTGACTTCGTGAACTTGGTGTTTGTCACAAAAAAGCATCAGGGTAGATCTCTAGGATGGACGGTGATTGTAATTTATTTAGAGTGGCTTGTAAGTATAGTATTCGCAACTAAATAAAGTGATCTATAGGTAGTGGATTTAAATCATTTCCGTGCCAGGCGCTGTGTGGACCTTTGTTTTCTGGACTTTTCAAGATTTTCTAAAGCACTGAGATTGAGCAAATATGAAATTTATTATAAAATAAAGGATAGTAATAAATCTACCATATAGAAGATACTCCATAGAGCGGTTTGACAATTAAGAGGCTTTTAACATACCATATCTAAAGCTCTATCACTTAAGGCTCTTAGATCTTAGGTTTTTCGTTTTAAAACATTAACCAGTCTTTCAGGCTCCGAAGATAAAAAGTATGCTAAGCCGTTTTAAAGATTACGTTTAATTGAGACCCAACATTCCTTACTTGTAAGTTTTTATCTTTGCTCCTCCCTAATCAATAAGACAACTCACCTGAAAGTGTTGCCATGGAACTTGCAATGCCCAGCTAGAGTGATGAGGATGCCAGTGCCGCAGGCCAGACCTGACAAAACCAGGTCAAGCGCGTCAAGCCATGGCTGGCGAGGATTTATGGTCACGAGAAGATCAAAATGTTAGTCTGCTGATTGATTTCTACATGTATTTATGTAAGGTTAGGTTCGGGAAACACTTGAAAAATCGAAAAATTGCACAGAGACATGGATACAAACATAGATATTGAGCCGAAAGTAGACAAATGAGAAAGAACTAGAACGAGAGACAGTCAAGAAAGGGAGGGAGAGTGAGAGATAGAGAAAATAAATGAGAATGGGCTGGAAAAAAGATAGGCCGACAGAAAGATAGATAGACAAAGACAGAGACAGTGTAAATGTGCGATATTGAGAAACAGACCGACAGAAAAAGATCTGTTTGTGAGTGTCTGAAAATGATGGAAATTGGTATATCCATGGAGGCACTTAAGAAATAATAATAATAAAAAATTATATGAAGATATGGGGCCAGGTTAGAAATATTAAGATGAATGAATAAAAAAAAAGGGTGATGCAAGAACCAAAAATAAAGTTAAGCATGAGGAAAAACAAAAAAAAAAAACAAAAAAAAACAAAAACAAACTTAGTTGCCATTTCCTAGAATGTTAATTTTTTATAGGTAAAAGGTTCATAAGGAACTCGCCCCTTCATTAGCTGACATCATAAACTCAAGTCTAGCAAACCACGACTTTCCATCTTCCTTGAAGCAGGCCTATGTAACACCGTTAATCAAAAAAGCATCCCTGGATAAGGAGGAGATGAAAAATTATAGACCAGTCTCTAACATACCGATAATCTCCAAACTCATCGAAAAAATCGTATCGAGCAGAATCTTACAACACCTCGCGTTTAACAATCTTCATACTAACTTTCAATCTGCTTATAAAAAACATCACAGCACTGAGTCTGCTTTGCTAAGAGTTGCCAACGACATCCTCCGTTACATCGATAATAAAAAGTCTGTTCTGTTGATTCTACTGGATTTAAGCGCTGCTTTCGACACAATCGAACATGATATACTATTGGCTCGCGCGCATTCACGTTTTGGCATCGATGGAAAAGCCCTTTATTGGCTTAATGCTTATCTTAAGAACAGAACGCAGACAATATCCATCGACAATAACAAAGCAACTCCATCTCCTCTAAAATATGGTGTCCCACAAGGTTCTGTCCTGGGACCTCTACTTTTCACCATGTACACAGCACCTGTAGCTGACATTGCAGAGCGGCATGGAGTAAATTATCATCTCTACGCAGACGACACCCAGCTCTATGTACCACTTGATAATACGCTTGAGACTGCATCTTACCAAAAGGAGTCAATCGAGAAATGTGTGGTTGAAATTGCAGATTGGATGAACTCTAACAAACTTAAGTTAAATAGTGATAAAACAGATGTGATCGTGTTTGGGACGAACAAAGCTCTTATAGATCTTAACTTTAATAGTGTTCAAATAAAAAGTTCCAGCGTTCCTGTTTCAAGTTCAGTAAAGAATCTGGGATGTTATTTAGACGCAAATTTTACTATGTCTTGTCAGATCAATAGCATATGTCAGCAATCGTACTACCATCTTAAGAATATTGGCATGATCAGAAGCTATATTAATAAAGATACTGCTCAACTTCTAGTCAGCTCTTTAGTAATGAGCAGAATAGACTACTGTAATTCATTGCTTACTGGAGTATCTCTTAACTCAATAATTAAACTTCAGAGAGTACAAAATCAGGCAGCCAGGATTGTATCCTGTGCTAAAAAGCATCAGCACATTACACCTGTCTTAAAAGATCTTCACTGGCTTCCAGTTAAGCAAAGAATTGATTTTAAAGTACTGACCTTTGTTCATAAATTTTTTCAAAATATATCTCCTTTTTATATTCAAGAAATTTTAGAATGTCATAGGCCTAATAGAGTTTTAAGATCAAGTGGTAATAATAAACTAGCTGTACCACGATCTCATTCAACGCTAGGTGATAGGGCTTTTTCAATTT
>JAWDGP010003399.1:727500-745000 GCA_033675545.1 Elysia crispata | reverse complement strand
CTATCTATCTATCTATCTATTTACAATTTGCTCTTCCAGGATAAATAAAGAGTTTAATAAAACATATTTTAAAGAACAGGTAAATGCTTTTAGCTTTGGATCCACAACTGTCAATTCGCCGTGTTCTCTTTGCTCTTGCCGCTGTTAACCAAGAGGCGGATCCTTGTACTAACTTAGTTGGCGAACATTACACCTTTCGATGGTTAGAGGTTGCTCTTCTTTCGATAATTTCGTTTTTCTTCGAGGAAAGTGTCTTGACGGGTGTCTAAGCTTTTCGTGTTTTAGGATTTCCCACTATTATTATAGGACTGCCATTCTTCAGTTGCAAGAGTGCTCACTTTATTTTGTGTTTTAATTTGAATGGTGAGTCATTTAAGTTTTCTGGTTCTAAAAGCATTATTATTTCTGTGTCTTGTTCTTTGTTCATGTCAATGTGGCTTGTTAGTTAACGCATTCTGTGAAACATTCACCTTTTCACCTTCATTTCAGGTGATGTGCTGCGCACTTCTAGCAAGCGACGGTTGTGATTTCTGATTGTTAGGCATGCAATTTTAACGCAATTTGACTCCCTATTAATGACTTTCTGGAGCCTGCTAGCTCAAATGTAATCATTGTCACTTAGGATGAATAAGGCCTTCCCTTTATTGGTGGTACATTGCTGCTAAATTTTGAGGGCATATCTTTTACTGTGCGTCATCTTATTACCTTTGTTCTTACTAGAATATTTCTAATTCATATTATTATGACATTTACCTGAACAATCAAGTTACATCGTTACTTAGATATGAATACAAAAGGTCATCTACACGATTATACGAGCACACTTTCGAAATGGTAAAAAACATCATTTTTGCAACAAAGACGAAAATCTGGAGAGAAAAAAAAAGTAAAATTTTACCCACCCGACAAAAAGTTTTGCTTACTATGCTCGAGAGAAAAGTATAAAAAGAAAATCAACACTCAACCAAGGGAAGGAAATGTTAGCTTACAGTGTACTTAAAAAGCGCCATCTCAAGAGTAATTTACAACGGCAATAGGTAAAACAATATAGCAGGCAAACGAATGCACGAAAATCGAGAGTTATATAAACTTCTCGTGTTTACTTTTATAGTTATCCATTGGTCAATGTATCTGTGGCTATGTATAATTATATCGGTTTTTACCACCATAATTTTGATATATCTTTCTATCTTTCAATCGACCCGCATACTTGTCCTGTCATTTATGAATTCTTCTTTTTTGTTTTGTTTATTTGTTCCTTAATCTTTTCTGTTATTTTTCCTCTGGTCAATTTTCAATCATCTCACCGGATATTTGTCTATCTTCTTGCTTCTCCCCCTCTCTCTCAATTTCTAGTAAAGTCTCCCTCCCTGTATGATCTCTATCCTGCTCACTGCACCACCCTAAGCAATCACTTGTCGTGCCAGATTCCATCTCTCTCTCTCTACATAGTGTATAAGCCGTGAAAGTCTAGTTTCTTTTCTCCGTTTCATATATAAAGCCACGATAAAGTCTTTCCTATTTGTTAAAACATTAGTCTTTTTGTTTCTTTTCTTATGTCGTAATAATAAAGTTGTATGAATCCCTTTAATTGTTTTTAAAGATAGACAACTTCTACAAACACGGACGTCCCTTTCGATCTCTATCACTGCCAAATTATATTCCAAGTTAAGTGCTTTTGTTTTTCTTTTGAACCTTCTTTCTGGATTTTCTCTTTCTCTCTCTCCCCCCCCTCTCACTCTCTTTCTTCTTCTCTTTTTCATCTTCTTTTCCAACTCACTCTTTCAATTTCTCCTTCACCGCCTCTTACAATCACGTGTAACATGTGATCGACCACGCAAATAAATTAATGATTTTCTAAGCTTCTTGTAAAGCTAAAATCCCTCTGGCCATTTCACTTAGGCTAGATTTATGCCATCTGACATTCGCATTCTTATCTTGTTTCTAAAAAAATTCTACCATCTCTCCAATTTCGCCATTATGCACATTCCTGTGTACAAGACATATGTGGTTGGTAATTTTTCATAGCAGTTTCTTTGCACTTGATAATCACACTACTATGAATACCGGTTTTTCATCTGACTATGTTGTACAGTGAGCTAAACACAGGGATCACCAGCTAGAAGTGATTGTGGCTGACCAACACTAAAGTCACCTACTAGAAGTGATTGTGGCTGATGTTGTATGATGGGCGACGGAAGAATGCCGAGACGTTCGAAGAGGACAGTTCGGAGACAAACCCGCTGTCTGAGTTGGTAGCGTCTGAGGAAAATGAAGTACATCTGGTCAAGGTTATAAGTGTTACGAGCTTTCTTGAAAAATAAACCTGTTCTCTAAATAAATAAAAAGAGGGAAATATGGTATGCTTTTGAAAGACAAAAAAATTGGTCTGTTATCAATCAAACTTCAATTTATTAAGAGAGAGAGAGAGAGAGAGAGAGAGAGAGAGAGAGAGAGAGAGAGAGAGGAGAGAGGAGAGAGAAATAGCGAGAGATAATGATACAGATAGAGAAAAAGAGAAAGAAACAGAAAGTGATAGAAAGAGAGGATAAGGAAAGGAGGAAACATTTCCCACCTCTCTATTTTGTTTTTATTGATACAATATTGTTGAAGGAAACACGCACAGAAATATTGGCTACAACCTTTTAAAATGGCAAAAGAAAACAGTGATCGCGTCACCTACAAAAATCTCAGAAAACTTTGTCTTGAATCGATACGGACGCGCATAACTTTCTTTCTTTCGTTTCTTCCACCTGCAGTCAATTTGATTTACTTCTATGTCTAAACTGGTTCGTGTTGCCGACATTGTTTTCTGCTCCACCATAAGTACGTGTCTATGTAAATGTCACGTTTCACTTTTCTTTATAACAATATTTAGAAAATAAAGTAACTAAAATAGTTGATAGAATTTTCTTATGTTACGTTCAGATTGAAAGGAATAGTCTTTTGCGCGATGACTGAGAAGCAAGGCGGAGATTATGAGAGAGAGAGAGAGAGAGAGAGAGAGAGAGAGAGAGAGAGAGAGAGAGAGAGAGAGAGAGAGAGAGACAGACAGACAGACAGACAGACAGACAGACAGGTAGACAGACTGAATGAGATAAAATATGAAGTAAAGAAAAGGAGAGAGATGTAGAACAGAATAGCACGAAAGACGGAAAAGAGTGAGAGAGTGTGTGAGAGAGAAAGGAGGGAAAAGAGAGAGAGAGAGAAAGAGAGAGAGAGAGAGAGAGAGAGAGAGAGAGGGAGGGAGACAGGGAGGGAGGGAAGAGAAGAGAGAAACAAAGAGATGGCAAGGGGGTAGAGACAAAGTGGGGGATGAAATGCAAGTGGTAGAGGAAAACATTTAGGGGAAGCAGAAAGAGACATCTTCAAAATAGCTTGCGTATAAGCTGTCCTGCCGTATTCTATCCCTAATCCGATTTCAAAGATCAGTAAAAGTAGAAGTAAATGGAAGACAGCAAATCTGCTTTTCCTAATACTTTGTGTTTATATCAGGCTTAGAAGGATCTGTTTTCTTTGAAGAAAGGAAAAAAAAATATAGCATTAGAAGAGGGAAGGACTGGTAATTTAAACGAGAACATACCATTTTGATAATAAAATATTGTTCGAAAACATCCCGAAAACAACAGTTTTAAAACTTAAACTCCAACAAATGTATTTTATAATGCCAGGCAAAAGGTTATAAAGCAGTGTCCAGCCTACAAGTCTCTTACTTTCCTCACGTTTCATCCCATAAAGTATTCCTTTTTCACTGTCACTCATTACCAAGAAACCAAATTTTCCATGTTTGCAGTATTTAATATTCCCCTGTTTCGATCTTTCAATTAACTATCCCCATCCTAACAGATTACCTTTGTTTCATAAAACTAAAGAGCACCGTTGCACCAGTTTCGATAATTGATAAATAAATTTCTATGAGACAGTTGAGTCAAACTGTATATTTCTGCCAAGGTATGCCGTCTTCGAATAAATAACATAGTTACATTTTCGTCCTTGGTCTGAATAAGTACTGTTTGAAGTGTATAAACGTCAAAAAAAGAGAAATTACATTTTTTTTGATAATCAAGAGGATTTTTCGAGTATTAAAAAATGCTGAAAAATCATTTAGACCTATTAAAAATGACGCAATGGTAGTTCTAAACTGTTGACGATCCCAAAGTCTATGTTAGAGAGACATACGGGTTGAAGCAACTGTAATGATGGTAACAGTTTTATTAAGCGTTTTTAAATTCATTTAGATTCGAAAATACAATGTTTAGTATTATTAATTTACCATAGATAGTACAAACTAGCTTAGACGCTATACACATTATGAAGATGAATGGATAGAAAATGCTAGGATTTTTTTTGTTTATTTTTTTTTAAACCGACATCGTACTTCTATAATAAACAAGACGTATAAATATTTATCTTGATCAGCTATACGATTTTGCACTGTTACATAGTAGAAGTCATGAGCTCTGTCCCACAACCAGAAGATTTAATTTTTTTTATTTATATTATGTAACGCATTTAATTAAGGAGATTACATTTACAAAGTGGATTACTTCCTTTTGATCAAATTATGAGAATGGAAAAAAAAAGGGGGTGGGGTAGGGAGGGGGTATGGGCTCGTGATCGTCATCAGATTTAATACAACAATCCATGACTGAACAGTGAAGAGAAGAATAATATTTTTTACTCTATTTACATTCCAGCAATTGAACAGACTTTAACTACAAAATAGCGTCCGTTTGGATCTGGCTCTATGTTTCCTGGGAAGCTGATGAGAGGTTGTCTCACTATGGATAGCCATTTCTTCGATCAAGTGATCTGCATCAGATCTAGGTCTAGATTCTAAACCTAAAACTCTAGGTATATACAATATCTCATGCATTTGGGTTACCTTTAAAAACATTGAGGGCAAACGATCATAAGAATTAGTATAAATGATGTAAATACAAGGAAATATAAGAGTTATATTGGCCCTTACGACCTCTGAAACTGTAAATAAATCTGGAGATCGCAGCCTCTAGATTTTGCTAGTTAGAACAACCAATTTGACGCGAACATATCTCAATGAGTATCAGGTATTAATAATAGTAACTCTCATTTCAAGCTGTGAGTAAACATTGTCTACCAAAACTTTTGTGATTACTTAATGAATTATGAAATGACCCTAGTGGTAATATTCGGAAAAAAAAAGTCCCACCACATGCACAAGCAGATCATTACATTGAACATTTGGTCTGCCGGAGCACCGAAGTGAGGACGTTGTCAGAGCGCACAGTAATACCAGGAAGTTTTAAATGATGAGAGATTTCAATGGAAGGATTTCGCGTATGTGCGTTAAAAACGCGTCTACCGCCCTTATCTCAAAGGAAACCTCCAGCGCACTCGTCACGCGAGCTCACTGTAGCAATAACATTGAGGGCTCGGCTAGTGAAACGTCTCACAAAATATAGTGTATGTGGTAAGAATCCTTATTTCTGAAATTTCTCTTTACATTTTTCTCTTATTCTTTCATGCTACTTAGTGTCCATACAAAGCTTCACAACAAATTTCATGGACCATGAACAATGTAAAGTTATTGAACTCTCACTGCTTTGTTATTGAACGATGATATATAATTAGAGATTGACATCTTGATCTCTGTACTCACTTATTAACGTTGGTGGAATATGCTCCATGGGTAACCAACCAGCTATGGCCGAGTAGAGGTAGTAGATGGCCCAGGCCGCCGGCGTGAGCGCGTGAGAGACTACAGCGAGCGTCAAGAACAAGCTGCTCATAGCGATGCCTGGAAAGAGGAAGAATGCATCGGTGGACTTTTCAATTTTTGTGCAGAAATAGATCATCCTTTTTGAGGCATCTCTAGTCTGTCTGTAAAAAACTCAAAGCTAAAAATTAAAGGTCTCAAGCCTATCCAGAGGTGTAAAGTATCTTCAGTTGTCCCATAATTGAGGGTCATCGAGCGAGTCGCATGAGTATTCCTAATTATACGCAGTTTTCAAATAAATTGAATTAATTGAAATGTCCGGTTTGTAGGCAGGCTGGGTAATTATCTTCTATATTAGAGGAGAAAAGTAAAAGTATATAAAACAAAACATTACCTTTTGCCAAAGGCATTATCCTCCATGCAGTGACCACTCCTCCCCTGGCATACTGGCCCAGACTGATCTCCAAGTACACTATAGGCAGACCCACACAATAAGTCAGGACCACATAAACGAAAAGAAATGCACCTGAAACGAGGAAAGAAACAAGGATCTCTTAGGGAATGTAACAAGTGTATTATAATCAAAGTAAAATTAGTTTCTTCACTTTTGCTCTTGTTTTGTTCGTATTTATGATAACGAAGATAGTTGTTTTGCTTTCTTGATGCAAAAATCTGAAAAAGGATGGTTCGTGACAGCTCTGATTGACAATGCTTTAAATCGCTACAATTGTAGCCACGAGAAAAATGTCTGTTTTCGGAGAGGTATTCCAAAAAAAAATGTGTATTGCAACACAGATAAACAGTCAACTGGTTGCCACATAAGTATATCCTCTCACGGCTTCGTGTAATTCATTGCACTTTAGAAAACAATAGAGAGTCAACGACTTATCAGAAAAAAAGTCATATGAAAAAAAAATCGTAAGCATAAAAAGAAGCTCTTAGAATGATCATCTTCAGTCTTTGTGAACCCTACTATCTAGATCATTATTTTCATTTCACTCATGCCTAGTGCGTAATGACTGTTGAAGTACCAACGATAGTCGTGAAACCACTTTTCCTAATCTTTTTCAAAAGAAATGAATAACGGAGGACTTGCGTAAAGGAAGCAAAAATCATTGTTTTCTGATGTGAATTGTAATTACGACCCTCATGAAAGATTATGATGAAGAAAATAAATTACACTGCTTTTGTGGAGTATGTTAACCAATTGAGGAAGAAGTTCAGCAAGATGTCTTTTAATAGCTTATTCACGGAAAGCGAGCAAGGATAGAGTTCATTGGACTGAAGAAATACCGACACTTAAGTAAAGTCATAAAATAAACCAATACAAACACAACGGTAGACATTGGTTGATACAATTCAAATGCTAAGTTGCATTCTATTTGGTTGAATCACTTCCGAGTATGTCAAATTGAATAAGAATGATTCATTGCCATTCAACTTAATTAAAAAAAAATGTTTCATGATAGTAGAAGAAGCGACGTAAAAATTGCTGATAAGTTTTGCAGTTGAACATTGAAATCGCCTGGCGCACGCTGAATTATTAGACAAAGAAAAAGCACAGAAAGAGTAAAATTATAAGCGATCAATACCTTACTAATTCAACACGCATCTCTTTGATTCTCAATACTAGACAATCTTTGTCACGCATCGCCACCTTGTCTCTGACAGCCAAACAAACTGGGCAGTTTGAAGGGTGGAAACCGAGACAAATCACTATAGTTTGTTCATGGAGCTGCCAATCCTATCTTGTATGAGAAACATCAAAAACATCCAACTCTGATTTGTGCTTATTGGTCTGATTAAAGAGGGTTAAATTAGTTACGCTTTTCTACACGCGTTGATCTGCCAGATCAACCTTTTATATGGTTGTATGAATCTCTTTTGTTGTAAAAATCGAAATGTAGCTTGCTATTGATAGGACAATATGTACATCGAACACAAAGACTAGAGATTAAAATATTTATTCGATACATTAGGAGAATGCAGGGGAATGGGAAATAAGCGCAAGAAATGAATGAAATGAACATCTGGAATTTCAATGTAATCCAAAAGATGTATCGACAGAATTTGATGATAGAAGAAAATAATAGAGAACATTAGAAAATATATATGATACATAGATAGCGATGACCAGAACGTTTTTTCAAACGATTTTGATAGTGTTATTAGGACTTGGACTAGACCCAAGAATGCTATCATAAAGAAATAAAACATCTCATAAAGAAAAAAGAGGATGCTTCATACAGACTGGTTGCCTAGAGTATTATAATCGTAAAATTGATATTGAAAAAGAGACCGTGGATTTTGTTTTATGAGTTTGAGGCTAGACCAGATGATGAGTAATCTGAATGTAAAGGGAGAAGGAGCTAATACTGACGATGAATTCACGTTGGGAAGCTTGGATGGGGTTTCATTTAAATAATATAGAACATGCGATCGAACTATTAACAAAAGTTAATAATGAAGGTAAACCTTCCACTAATTTTCCAGCATCCAAAACTAACAGGATAATATGAGAATAGGGCACAGGGCATGATAACAATATCATATTCGGAGTGTGAAGAACCTCTTGGCTAATAGTGCTGAACGGGAAGAGACAAAGACAGAGAGACAGAGAGAGAGACAGAGAGACAGAGAGAGAGAGAGAGAGAGAGAGAGAGAGAGAGAGAGAGAGAGAGAGAGAGAGAGAGAGAGAGAGAGAGAAACATAGCCAGCCACAATCTATCAGACTTGATTTAGAAAATGATCAGCAAGCTAAATCACTCACATGGATTGATGCAACATATTTGGACAAGATGGAAGCCACAGAATCAGCGAAATTGATCCCGTCGATCAACCAGAGTTACAATAATAACACCTACAGGACACGAATCAGCCAAATTTATCTCTGCATCTATGAGGACTGAAACATGGCTGGTTAATGTTAGCTTCGCCTCTCCGCATTGCCCTTGTGTAGGTTCTATGATACCAAATAGTGGAACAGACCAGAAGGAAAAGAGGAAAATTCTTTCCTATCTCGAATTATCATTTTTTTTTATGCCTTGTTTTCGGAATAATACCTAAGCTCATAATAGGAGAGTAAAATAAAGTTGAGTAAAATTAAGTCATCTTAAAGTGATCTTCAAATCAAACCACAAAACAGAAATGCGTCGAACACAAAAATCAACCCAAAATATATGAGAGCTGCATCTGGTATACAAACCTAACAAAACAGTGCCATATTATTCATTTCCTATTATAGAGTGCCTCGCATATACTGCCAAGATTTTATTGTGTGTGTGTGTGTTTATTTTTTTTTTAAAGTTTTATTTGTTCCCTGAAGTCAGCATGTATAATGGGAACATCCCAAGAAAAAAAAAACTTACCTCCACCATGCTTCATTGCCAAGGCAGGGAACTCTAGAATATTCCGGAGCCCAAATACAGCCCCGAAGCTCAGGAGGATGTAGTGTATTTTCCTCTCCCATAATCCTTTATCTGTTTCCAGCTCTTCCGACCGCTTCCTTCTATTGTTCATCCCTTCGGTGTCTTCATCATCGTCGGTGTTATTAACTCCCTGGCCACCCTCCGGTCTGTCTTCTAACTCTAACCCGTCATCATCATCGTCATCGTCATCATCATCATCATCAAACTCTGTTTGGCCCACATCGCGCAAATCGGCATTGCTATTGCTATAGTAAGATGACGATGCTGCCGTGTTGACGTTGCTGCGACTACTGTTGTTGCTGCCGAGACTGCTGCTCACCAGAGTTTTGTCGGATCCTCGGAAATTTTCCCGTAGGAGAGGTGACGGCCTCTGCATCAGAAATGGATGGAGTAAAGGAAATCACAGAGATATTTAAAGAACTACAGAGACTATCATGATAATTTGGCTACTTCAAGGTTATTTTTCTTTGATTCTATCTGACTCATTAGAAACAACAAAATCAGCAATAAGTGAGATAAAATAAATTTACTGTTCATGTAACCAGTTTTGAGCGGACATGAGGAGTTTTCCCTTACGAGAAGTTATATAAATTTAAAACTAGTACTAAGTAAATGAGAAATGATTAAATCCAAACACAGCAAATGGAGTCGGTACGGTGTGGAACACTTGTGTCCATAGTTAGGTTGGTGAAAGGAATCCAAGTCACAAAAACAAATATCAGATCTCGGGCAATCAATTCAGTCTATACTCCAAGCAAAGATTGCTCTATAGAAGTGTACGGCCTCAAAGTCAGAGTACTGCCCAACTAGTCTTGGCTAAGGTTTTTATCAGGATATGTGTACCAGCAACAAATCGAGTGGAAACTCGAGCGCAAGCGATTTGCTTACAGGCACGGAATTTTGAGATTTTTATATATTGACAGAAAATAAAAATAAATTTATACAGATCAGATTAATTGAAACTAATTTTGGAAGGACTTTCGAACTGGTGTGGTACCATTCGGAAGTCCTACCCTAATTTTAATCATATAGATTGCACCCAAATCTTCGCAATAAATATTTTTTCTTAACCAAAACTTCGCTTTTAGAGATCTCAGAGATCTAGTTCTTAGCAACTTTAAGCTGCAAGGCTGTTAACTTTCTTTAATCCATGTTCCTTTCACTTTTATTAAACCACTGGCCATTTAAAATCTCTCCAAAGACAAGAAAGTTACCGTAAGTTTTTTTCTAGCAGTCTAATTAAACCTTAACTGGTCTTTGTATTTCGATATTCAAAGCTATTTTGTCGCAATGTGTTCCTATTTTATTTTCAAGCTGAAAAGCCCATTCTGCGAACGCGACTCTGATGTCAATTTGTCCGAGCTGGGGTGGGTGAGTGTGCGTTAAATAGGCATATAAATGGTCTTGATATCTATCCTTTACATGATCCAGATATGTGCCCCCACCTGTCTATTTTTACCTAGACTCTAGATATCTCTATAACTCTAAACACAAAATGTAGATCTTCATCTTAAATCCTTTCGTAAGTCTAAGGAGATCTAAATCTTAACCTTTTGATTTGAGTCTAGCTGCTGTAAATATTTAGACCCTAGATCTAGAACCTATGTGCAACGAACTTTTTAGATTCTTTACTTAGATCTTACACTATGACATGTATATCTATTAGAGGCCGTTTTAGATCAGGCACCGCTTACTTTGAATGCGTTCTTTCAGTTTTATTCCTACCAGCTCTATCGAGCTGTGATTACAGAAATAGTTTGCACATTCATCTTTTCTTTCAAGAAATTAACAATCCCATTTTCGCCTTTTATTTCCTAAAAACTCTATTTTGGTGAGAAGTAATATCACCACACTAATCTTTAGGGCAGGTTACAACTTTACGTCAAAATTGACTTGCCTAGGTGGCTTGAAATGCTCGGTTGGATGGTTTTCATTCTTCGGCTAGCCCTATTATTAATAAATTAGTTTCAATTTCAATTGTTACAAAACAATTTTTATGAACTTAACTTGCTAGTGTCTTTCAAAAACAGAAAGAACAAAGAACCATGAAAGTCTGTGAAAATTACGCGTTTCATAACCTGGTTCAGTAATATTCTGAAGCTCTAGCTTTGATATTTTCTCACGAGGCTTGCGAAACAAAGTCTTAAAAATCAATCTTCACCAAACTTTAGGTTTATTGATTCAGTATTTTAATCTAACTAAATTAAAAACAAAACCTTTGGAATGACATGCAGGTTTGATCAACGGTTTATTTTTTCAAGTACTCAATACACATTTCGTAACGCAAGTTTTATGTTTACGTTTATTATGATTATTATAATTATAATAATAATAATAATAATAATAATAATAATAATAATAATAATAATAATAATAATAATAATAATAATAATAATAATAATAATAATAATAATAATAATAATAATAATAATAATAATAATAATAATAATAATAATAATTATAATTTGAATAATTATAATTATAATTCGTCTAATTTCTTCTTGTCCTTGTCCTTGTTGTTGTTGTTGTAGTTGTTGTTGTTCTCCTTCTTCTTCTTCTTCTTCTTCTTCTTCTTCTTCTTCTTCTTCTTCTTCTTCTTCTTCTTCTTCTTCTTCTTCTTCTTCTTCTTCTTCTTCTTCTTCTTCTTCTTATTATTCTTCTTCTTCTTCTTCTTCTTCTTCTTCTTCTTCTTCTTCTTCTTCTTCTTCTTCTTCTTCTTCTTCTTCTTCTTCTTCTTCTTCTTCTTCTTCTTCTTCTTCTTCTTCTTCTTCTTCTTCTTCTTCTTCTTCTTCTTCTTCTTCTTCTTCTTCTTCTTCTTCTTCTTCTTCTTCTTCTTCTTCTTCTTCTTCTTCTTCTTCTTCTTCTTCTTCTTCTTCTTCTTCTTCTTCTTCTTCTTCTTCTTCTTCTCCTTCTTCATCTTCTTCCTCTTCTTCTTCTTCTTCTTATTGTTATGTCAAAGGCTTTTCAAAAGTTTAAATGCAATTTCTCTAACTATGGCGAAGGCCTTAGAATGTTTTTCTTTATTATTAGTTTCAACTAGTTCAAAGTAGTTTTCTACATCCTACAAGTTCAAGTCGTTTTTATTTTTTACTTAAAACCATCATTATCGATCTTACACTTCAAAGAAAGATTATGAAGGGATATCAAGCGATTTTCCCTCTTGATTAAGGTTCATAGTTTTATAATGTCACTTATGGGTTCTCTAACTCTAGACTGAATCGATCATGTTCGGTTTCATTTTTCAGAGATCTTGTTGGGAAACTAAGTTGGCTTGAAAGTATAAAAGAATCACATCTTTCCGGAATTGGCGATTGTATATGACATTTTTTTTTACCTATGAACGTTTCGTCACATACATTTTAAACTCACTTAATTTCGTTTATTGTCTCTTTCATAAAGTTCTTGCTATTGCACATTCTCTGGAGGGTTTCTAAAAAGACCTTGAATTTAAGAGAGTTAAAAGATGGCAAATAATTATATTGGTACCATGACAATGTCTTGTATAATTAAAGTATACGTCTTTTCCTAAATAATATAAATCTTTTACTTTTCTGAGTAACTCGGTAAACATTACCAAAAGTAGCCTAAGCATCGTCTCATTGAATGCAATATTGGCTTCTTTTTTATCTTCAATGTTATATAATATTTTGCTGCATTGATTGATTTTTGTATATCTGCAACAAAAACGAAATGGCGCAGAATTTTATGTTAGTTATCTTGTTCAATGATATCTCAAATGTTAAGTCAGTGAATTGTGTTCAATTATATCTCAAATGTTAAGTCAGTGAGTGGATTAAAAAAAAAACACACCTTGAAATGCAGCTTTTAAGAAATTTGAAAAAGAATGTAGGGTAGAAGATGGATAGTGCGAAAGAACTTTACTGATTTTACAGTAAAGTTCTGCATTTCAAGGTGTGTTTTTTTTTTAATCCACTCACTGACTTAACATTTGAGATATAATTGAATAAGATAACTAACATAAAATTCTGCGCCATTTCGTTTTTGTTGCAGATATACAAAAATCAATCAATGCAGCAAAATATTATATAACATTGAAGATAAAAAAGAAGCCAATATTGCATTCAATGAGACGATGCTTAGGCTACTTTTGGTAATGTTTACCGAGTTACTCAGAAAAGTAAAAGATTTATATTATTTAGGAAAAGACGTATACTTTAATTATACAAGACATTGTCATGGTACCAATATAATTATTTGCCATCTTTTAAAAAAAAACACACCTTGAAATGCAGCTTTTAAGAAATTTGAAAAAGAATGTAGGGTAGAAGATGGATAGTGCGAAAGAACTTAAACGCCTACAAAGTTACCAGCACTAGCATTTTTAAAAAACATTTTCGGTATACGCATTATTGTTCTGATCTCCCAAAGCCAATTGCATGACGCCAGTATAAAAAAAACTGCATAGCCAACTTCTTAAATTTTTCACATGCAATGATTTTACAGGAAACTGACATTTTGGTTCAGTCAACATAGGCTGAAAAACCCGCGGCTGGATCGTGGCTTTACACTGATATCGTTATCATTTTTTCGTGCCCACGTTAATTATAGAGACTGTTATGCTTCAACAAGGAAATAATATTAGCTTTCACCCAAGGGTAACAAGATCAACAAAAGTGTGAGTGCACCTTTCCAGACACTAATACCCCGACACAGAGCTAGACAATGTACTTAACAGTGTGTTTAACCGGTAGGGTTCACCTTCAGAAACTTAAGAAAAAATACAATCAAGATTTCAATTTTGATCTTTTTTTTTTTTAAACTTTGTTTTGATATGATTCTTTTGAAAAAGAGAAAGACAAAAAAGAGATAAATAGCTTTCTCAGAAGCAGTACCTCCAAATAAATGAATGGTATAGATTATCACTGAGGAAGGAGCAGCTGCTGCTTTTTCATGAAAAATTTTTTTGCTGTCAACTTGAAGATGAGTGCAGAACTGCAGAGTAATGAATCACAACAAGAATCCTTGTCACTTTAAGGAAGAAGCTGTGAGAAAAAGATACCCAATCTGCTTTAACATTTCTACCCTTTATATTACATTAATTGGCTTTAGTGTATTTAAAACAAGCTAATGCGACTTTCAACGTTTCGTCTTTTATTTAGCACAAAAAGTATATTAAACTCTTCCAGTTGATTTATTACTGTTATTATAAAATGTTCCTCCAATCAATTTAAAACTCCTCTTGTTCTTCTCAAGCGAGGAAAAGAAGTGAAATGGAAAGGTTGGATATAAAGGTCACAAAGATCCTTTTTTCTCAAATTATCTTAAGCGCTGTTATGAAGAAATATAATAGTTTATAGCATGAGAAACACGTAGACCCAAATCATGATTTAAACTGCTTTAGCTATAAGGTCACACACTGTCATGGCAGACACCAGGAAATTAAAATTTGTTTCCCCTTTGTGGGAGCTTCCATACTCTCTGTGAAAATTAGAAAACTGTGATAACTGATGTCTTGCCGTATGAAATATTTTTTTAATCGTTCTCCGAGTCACACTCATGTAGTACAAAAGATAACATTTCTTTGAGAGTCCAGACCGTTCATATTTCATCTTATCGGATAGTATTACAAGAATATTTCCCGGCTAAAAATTCTATAAACGTGTTAAATCAGTACTGATCTATCAACGTCTGAACAGTCTGCCCTCTTATCGAAATATATCCCATTTTCGAAATGAGTGAAATTGAGTAATATAATTATGGAACCCTGCTAAAAATAACACGAGGAGTCTTATGGACTAGGTCTCAAAGCTCTAGGACACTAGTTTTAGAGATGTGACGCAAGCTTTTAGGTGTTTTACCTTAAATAAAATAAAATAAATATCGCTGAATAAAGAATTTCTAATATATCGAAGTTTTTTTTTAATTTAAATACATTTTTTCACCCTTTTGCTTAAACGTCTCGACAAAGTGTTCCTCTGTGGCAGATTCAATTTGGTGTGGAGATTTTTCAGTAGAGATGATGATTGGAACTTTCAATTTAAAAGCTGTCAAGTTAGTACTTGAGACGGTTGATCGATTTCAGCAAGGATTACACAAAACGAGTTTATATCCAACGACACACTATCACTATCTTCTGATGTTTTCATCTTGGTGACAACATCAGCAATTGAGCGTTTCCAAATCACTGATAGGCAGGCCAACTTTTATTGTTTCTACCGAGGTGATAGATGCACCAACCATATAATAAAAGAAATACAATCCATTTTTTTGTTACCATCAAAACAACACCATTAATTTCTGTTGTTTACACTGGAAAACTCCAGGACTCGTCCACTGATGTTCCCATTGCAGCAAAGCCGATATTGTTCCCAGTATTAGTAACATTAGTCTATAGTGTTTTTAACAGAGAAATATCTTCACAGCTCAAGTCTCCACCGCAATGATACTGAATTCTACCACTGGTGTTTCCATCACAGCGACAACGACATCAACCTCTAATATTGTTCTTAAGGATGATATCCTAGCAGCTCGGTAAAAATAAGAACCTTTTGCCCTTTAAGAAGACTTATTATTTCAGGGAAAACCCGCCTAACTCAATAAGTACCGTACTCCACTTGTGTATTATCAGTTGTTACTATAATCATCATTAGTAAATGATCAGACTAATGGAAGACTGACAGATCAAAAGATTCAGAAGATGCCTATCCAGGAATTTTATATTAGATCTACCAGCTTAGTGATTTGGATTGGCAAGTGCACTTACAAATGTTCTTTCTCTTTTTCCTATATTATTGTGCACGGTTTTGGTGAATATTATTCTTAAAAAAAAAAAGGCTTTTAATATCGTGCAAAATTTTTTTTGGGTGCACAGTTTATATGCAAATGTTGCCTAGATTGATCTATAACTGGAGCAAAGAGAACTAAAACTGACTTTTTCTTTCTATGCAATGTTTGCTAATCATTTTAAGCTGCTCAAACTTTATGTTTTTATGTTGTTTTTATAACGACATTAGGTCATTGGTAAAGTGTTGCTGGTTGATATGTATTTCATTAGTCAAAGTTTGTTGTTTTCCTTCTAATTTTATGAGTTCTTGAATTGTTTAAAGAGTTTTCTCTAATTCTTTTCAGAAAATCCTTAATTTTTATTTATACAAATATTGCTTAATGTTATGATTTTATGAGTTAATGTGTTCGATTCAAATGTAGACAACAAATACCGTTTTTTAAGACTGCGTTAAGTAGCCAATATGACTTTCATTTCCTTGCAAAATCATTATTAAAATGTTTACGTAAATATTACATGCTCCATTTACACTTTTCAAATCTTTATTGTTATTTTTTTTAGCGAAAGATAAAAGTTATGAATATATGGCTTGCATTTTGTCAACAATAAAGACCACTTTCCACGGTAAACGTTGGTCTAAACTACTGCAATCCAATATAACACGAGGTTAAAACGTTAGTGCTTCAAACACTGTTAGAAACAGGTTTAAAGGATTTTAATAATACATCTTATCCTTTTTAAACCTTTCATTGTGTGTTTTTTTAATTCTAGTAATTCCTTTCATTCTCTCTCTCTCTCTCTCTCTCTCTCTCTCTCTCTCTCTCTCTCTCTCTCTCTCTCTCTCTCTCTCTCTCTCTCTCTCTCTCTCTGCATGTGTGGGTGTTTTGAAACAGTTGCAGATCCTGTTGCTGAGATGTGCTGATCCGTCTTTGACCTGAGAGATTTATATGATGAATGATTTAAATGATAAAAACCTGTAGCAGACTAAATAGAGAAGCAGAAATGGTGTCTTAGGGCGCCAAATTTCTTCAAGCCATTCCGGTCCAAGACACATGATTTCTGATCGCCAGACATATTTATAACAGCTGTTGCTATTTTTGTCCTTCCCATTCAAATTCAACTACAGTTATATAGCATAACAATACCCCCACTAACTATTGAGACAACCGTCTTGCCATTGTGTTTTGAGAAATAAAAAAACACGGATTTTTGTAAACTTCTTTTTCCAGAAACTGCACCAGCCATCTTGACATGCTTTGTTTCACTATAAAGATCACCCTTAGATTCACAGTGGATTTTACTGGATATTTTTCTTGAAAAGACCTGTTGCGAAAATGTTCCCTTATATCTGGGTTTCATTTAAACTAAGAGGCCATAACTAGTGAGTTCTGTTTTTGTTTAATAGAAGAAAACAATGAAAATCCTTCGTTAATAATAAGCTTAAACGTAACGATTCAAAACAAATCAACTGTATTGCTCTTACGGAAACGTTCACCTAAGATATTGTAATTACAGCCTTTTTAATTAAGTTCATGTTCGTTATCAGCGCAGCAGTGCGTCTTTATACCGCTAAATAATTCGGTGACAAAACCTTTCTGTTTACCCTACTCATTGAAGCATTGCATACAA